>PVJI01009599.1:0-64614 GCA_004026765.1 Micronycteris hirsuta
ATGGAGGAATATCAACAGGGGAGCGGTAGAGGGAGAAGGGGGGAAAGGGGCACAGAATAAGTAGCATAAATGGGAGGTAGACAACAGACAGGGGGAGGTTAAGAATAGTATAGGAAATGCAGAAGCCAAAGAACTTATGTGTATGACCTATGAACAAAACTAAAGGGTCGGGAAAGGGGGGGTAAGGGCTGGAGGGGAAGAAAGGGGGGAAAATGGGACAACTGTAATAGCATAATCAATAAAAAAATTTTAAAAAAAGATGTAAAAATGTATATAGTGTAAAATGTGTACAGTGTAATAATAATAAGACAGCTGGCATAGCTATGTTAATATCAGACAAAATAGATTTTAAGACAAAAAGCATTATTATGTATTACTGTTAACTTTTTTCCCCCTCAGTTGAGAATTTATTTGTTTATTCAAGTGAACTCTTTTTTTATTAAGTATTTTTTATTGATTATGCTATTACAGTTGTGCCAGTTTTCCCCCTTTATCGCCCCCCCCCACCCTTCCCTCCAACCTTCCGGCATTCCCCCCCACCTTAGTTCACATCCATGGGTTGTACATACAAGTTCTTTGAGCCCTCTGTTTCCTATACCATTTTTATCTCTCCCCATCTATTTTATGCCTACTAACTATGCTTCTTCTTTCCTGTACCTTTCCCCCACTATTCCACCCTTCCCCCTCCCCACTGATAACTCTCCATATGATCTCCATTTCTCTGATTCTGTTCCCGTTCTAGTTGTTTGCTTAGTTTTTCTTTTTGTTGTTTTTCTTTTCTTTTAGGTTCATTTGTTAATAGTTGTGAGTTTGTTATCATTTTACTGTTTATATTTTTTATCTTTTTCTTAGATAAGTCCCTTTAACATTTCATATAATAAGGGCTTGGTGATGATGAACTGCTTTAACTTACCTTATCTGGGAGGCACTTTATCTGCCCTTCCATTCTAAATAAAAGCTTTGCTGGATAGAGTAATTGTGGATGTAGGGTCTTGCCTTTCATGACTTCAAATACTTCTTTCTAGCCCCTTCTTTCCTGCAAGGTTTCTTTTGAGAAATCATCTGATAGTTTTATAGGCACTCCTTTGTAGGTAACTCTCTCCTTTTCTCTTGCTTCTTTTAGGATTCTCTCTTTATCTTTAATCTCGGGCAACTCAGTGATGATGTGCCTTAGTGTGTTCCTCTTTGGGTCCAACTTCTTTGAGGCTCTCTGATCTTCCTGGAAATCTATTTCCTTCGCCAGATTAGGGAAGTTTTCCTTCATTATTTGTTCAAATAAGTTTTTGATTTCTTGCTGTTCTTCTCCTTCTGGTACCCCTATAATTCAGGTATTGGAATGTTTCAGATTGTCCCAGAGGTTTGTAAGACTTATTTCACTTTTTTGAATTCTTGTTTCTTCATTCTGTTCTGGTTGGATGTTTATTTTTTCCCTTTGCTCCAAATTATTGCTTTGAGTCCCGGTTTCCTTCCTGTCACTGTTGGTTCCCTGAATATTTTGCTTCATTTAATTTTGAGTATCTTTCATTTTTTTTTTTTTTTAATTTTTTGACCAAGCTCAATCAGATCTGTGAGCATTTTAATTACCAGGGCTTTAAATTTTCCATCAGATAGGTTGGCTATCTCTTCATCACTTAGTTCTCTTTCTGAGGTTTTGCTCTGTTCTTTCATTTGGGCCATATTTCTTTGTCTTGGAGCAACTGATAAGTTGTAAGGGGGCGGGGCCTTAGGTATTCAGCAGGGCAGGGCAACCCTCTTTGCTACAGCACTGCCTGTGGGGAAGGGGCCAGAGAGGGAACAATGCAGCTCGCCTGCTCAGTTCTAGCGCACTTTCTAACAGACTCCTGTATGAGACCGGGAGTTTCTCCCACTGCAGCAACTGCCATAGTCCACAGTCAACTCTGAGTCTCAGTTTCCCCTTAAGTCAGCCCCACCCACCAATCCACCACCTCACCTCGGTTTTTCTGAGCCAGCCTGTGCAGTCCGCCACCCTCCTGGTCTGGCTGTTCTGGTTGATTTTTTCTTTAATTCCTTGGTTGTCAGAGTTCCACGCAGTTTGATTTTCTGGCACTTCTGGTTGTTTATTGATTTTAGACTGGTTGTTATCCGCCTTTTGGTTATGTGAGGAAGCAAAGGGCTTCTACCTACACTTCCATCTTGGCTGGAACTCTCACCATTAACTTTTTAATGATAGGGTTTAATTTACCAGGATGATAGAATTCTAAATTTGTATATACCTAATAATATGATTAAAATATATACAAAACAAAATATTATAGAACTACTACTAGTAGAAATAGATAATCCATAACCACAGTGGAAATTTTAATAAATCTTTCTCAGTAATCGATGAAAGAAGCTATAATGGGGGAAAAAACAACAGTTTTTTTTTCTTTCTATGTAGGGAAAAACCTAGTTCTTCCCTACTGTGTTTCACTCCTGTGTATCTCCTTTACTATTCATGAAGAACATTTTACTTCTGGTCACCAATAGTGTTTTTCTTCACCCCAAGCAATTCTCTGTGACACCAGCTGGGTGTCCTACAGTTTAACTCAATTTTGTCACTATCTACCCAGACATATCATCAGATCCCACAGGTTAAGGCACAGGTGGCAAACGCAAGGCCTGCGGGCTGAATCCGACATCCACCTTGTTTTATCTGACCAGGCACCTTGTTCCTATACAGCAGCAGCCAAGCTCTCGCTTAACTATTAAGGAGTAGTTACATTTATACAGTCAGCCCTAAAATTACATTCAACCCTTTGAAGGCAACTGCGAGGCTGATGTGGCCCGTGGTGAAAATGAGTCTGACACCCCGGGAAGGGCTCAGTCTTATAATACTGTCCCACCACACAGATGCCAGTCACAGCCCAGGTTAGCACGTGTGCTTCTGACCAACTGGCTACAAATCAGAGGTTCCCATGACCTCCTCCTTCCTTAGGTTTGATTAATTTGCAAGAGTGGCTCAAAGAACTTAGAGGAACATTGTACTCACTAGATCACCAGTTTATTATAAAAGAATATAACTCAGGAACAGCCAAATGGAAAAGATGCATGGAGCATGGCATGGGGAAGGGTGTGGAATCTCCACGCCCTCTCCAAACCGTGCCATTCTTTGAATCTCCGTGTGTTTACCAATCAAGAATCTCTTTAAATCTCGTACTTTTAGAATTTTTATGGAGGCTTTGTCATGTAGGCATGAGCAATCATTTGCTTCATTTTCAGCCCTTCTCAAGTGAATGGCTTCTAATCATGACTTGATCTTTCTGGTGACCAGCCCATATCTAGGAGCCACCCCAAGTTGCTTCATAGAACAGATGACACTTCAATTACTTAGGAATTCCAAGGTTATCAGAAACCCTGTGTTAGGAACTGGGATCAAGGACCAGATGTTAAAATAAGAGATGCTCCTAGTGTTCTTAGGAAATTACAAGGGTTTTTTTAGGATCTCTCTGCCAGGGACAGAGGCAGAGACCAATATATATTCTATCATCTCTCAAAAGCATACAAAAAAATTAGTATGGGTTATTGAAAATTTGATTAACATAGTTAATAAACATATTCTAGTAAACACACTGCACCAACTATGAAATACACATTCTTTTCACGAATATATGTGATATTTTACAAGAATTTACCATATACCGATTTTACATTAAGCAAGTCTCAACGAATTTCAAAGATTAAAACTGTACAGAATGCAGCACTGGCTGGTGGGGCTCAGCAGATTGAGTGCCAGCTTGTGAACCAAAGGGTCACCAGTTTGATTCCCAGTCAGGGCACATGCCTGGGTTGCAAGGCAGGTCCCCAGTGGGGGCCATATGAGAGGCAACCACACACTGATGTTTCTCTCTCTCTCTTTCTCTCTCCCTTCCCTTCTGTCAAAAAATAAATAAATAAAATCTTAAAAAAAAAAACTATACAGTATATGCCTTGGCTGGTGTGGCTCAGTGGATTGAGTACAAGCCTGCAAACCAAAGGGTTGCCAGTTCGATTCCCAGTCAGGGCACATGCCTGGGTTGTGGGCCAGGTCTCCAGTGTGGGGCATGCGAGAAGCAACCACACATTGCCGTTTCTCTCCTTCTCTTTCTCCATTCCTTCCCTTCTCTCTAAAAATAAAATCTTTTAAAAAATTTAAAAAATAAAACAAATATACAGAACATGTACTCTGATTCCAATGTAATTATGCTAGAAACCAGTAATAAACAGATAACTAGAAAATTGTCCACATGTTTGGAAATTCAAATATATATCCCTAAACTCATGATTAAAGAAGATACAATAAAAATAAATATTTTACATGAGTAATAAAAATTATTTGATATAAAAATTTACAGGCATACCTCAGAGATTTTGCAGGTTTGGTTCCAGACCATAGCCAATAAAGAGAATATCTCAGTAAAGTGAGTCACATGAATGTTTTGGTTTCCCAGTGTGTATAAAAGTTACGATTGCACTATACTGTGGTCTATTAAGTGTATAAAAAAAGTCCAAAAAATTGTACATACCTTAATTAAAAATACTGCCTGGGGAGTTGCTGCCCTGGCTGGGTGGGTCAGTTGGTTGGAGTTTCATCCCATACACCAAAAGGTGGTGGGTTCAATTCCTGGTCAAGGCCCATATCTAGGTTGTAGTTCGATCCCCAGTTCGGGGTGCATATGAGAAGCAACTGATCAGTGTTTCTGTCTCTCTCTCCCCCTTTCTTCTCTCTCTAAAATTCAATTAAAAACATATCCTCAGGTGAGGATAAAATTTTTTTAATTAAAAAATATTTTAAATACTTTATTGTTAAAAAATACCAACCATCATCTGAGCAGGGTTCCCACAAACCTTCATCCTGTAAGAAAATGCAGTATCTGCAAAGTGCAGTAAAGCGGAGCACAATAAAACTAGGTACGCTTGTATAGGATACTGATAAAGCAGTACTGAATAGGAAAATGGATAGCCTTAAAAGAGAAAAGGTCCAAAATTAATGAGCAAATATGTATCTCAAAGGTCAGAAAAAGCGGCACAGTCAATACAAGTAGAAGGCAGAAATTACTAAAAAGAAGATCAACAAAGCCAAGGTTGACTCTTGAAAGGCCTTATAAAATTGATAAACCACTGGTGAGGCTGATCAAGAGGAAAAACAAGACACAATCACATGTATCTTAATATTATCAGATTTTTACAAGTCAGATAGGAAAGAATAAATGTTTAAATTTGGCATTCAGAAACAGGCAGAACTAAGGGAAGCAGATTCAGGTGGAAAAATTAAAGAGAAGAGTACGGAGGTGATTATCACACAAGTGAGAATCTCAGAGAGGCACGCAGGGCATCATGACTGGCTTCGTAGGGACTTTGATGTGCTGATATTCTTGATTAGGTGAGAGTTATGCAGAGGTTTGTTCATGCTACAATATTTTAAGCTATATATTAAATTTAGTTGTCTGTGTTATTTTACAACAAAAAAAGGTTAAAATGACAAAAAGGCATGGAACATGCAGGTTTTTGCAGGCATGCTCATCATTTACACTGTTCTTTTTGCAGACAGGAAGGGTCTCAACCTGATACATCTCTGCCTGACACACAGCTTTTCAGGGCATGCTCATCCCAGCCTGAAGTTTTCCAACATGAGAATTTCCAAAGAAGAGAGGTGGCCCACTGGTAGATCACACGACCTAACATCCTCAGGCCATAAGAGACTGAATTCAAAGAAATTTACCTATGCCACACCTAATTTAAGCCAGTGTTTATGTTCTCTTTGAAATTGAGACTCTGCTATCTGTTCCCCCTCATATCGGGCACCCAAATACACAAGATGCTTGGCTGATAAATAAATAATTTGAGAGGACTAGGTTGAAGACAAGGGGAAATGAATGGGAGCTGTGGCCAGCTAGAGCTCAAATTCTCTCTGAAGGGCAGCTGCAGCCCAACTCTGGCTAATTGTTGACTTGCAGAAATTTGGGAATAATGTTGCCAGATCTTCTGGGTTTTTTTTTTCAAGAGTAGGTGGAAATCTGAATTTTAATGTGAAAGCATCTGATTTTAAATGTTGATTCAAGCATATTTTCCCCCCAAATACTACATGAATCAAATCAAACCTGTGTCCGGGCTATTTCCAGCCAACGACTGCTAGTTTATGGCAGTGACCTGAAGTGCTGTGCAGATGGAGGTAGAGAATAATGTATAAAATAATTTAACCTTATTTAAATGTTATTTAAATGTTTTAAGTGTGATTGCCTCTTATGTGCCCCCTACTAGGGGCCTGGCCCAAAACCCAGGCATGTACTCTGACTGGGAATTAAACCAGTGACCCTTTGGTTCACAGCCTGGCACTTGATCCACTGAGCCACGCCAGGCAGGGCTCATTTTATAATTTGATTGTTTGACTTTCTAGTGTTGAATCTTATGAGTTCTTTTTATATTTTGGAGATCAAACCCTTGTTTAGGTATCATTGGCAAATATGTTCTACCATACGGTCGGTTCCCTTTTCATTTTGGTGATGGTTTCTTTTGCTGTGCAGAAGCTTTTTAATTTGATATAGTCCCTTTTGTTTATTTTTTTCCTTTATAGCCCTTTTCATAGGGGATATATCAGCTAAAATATTGCTGCATAGGATATCTGAAATTTTCCTGCCTATGTTTTCTTCTAGGACTTTTATGGTGTCATGGCTTATATTTAAGTCTTTTCTCCATTTTGAGTTTATTCTAGTGTATGGTGTAAGTTGCTGGTCTAGTTTCACTTTTTTTTTTGCATATACCAGTCCAGTTTTCCAAACATCATTTATTGAAGAGGCCATTTTTACTCCATTGTATGTTCCTGCTCCCTTTGTCATATTAATTGACCATAAAACATGGGTTTATTTCTGAGCTCTCTATTCTGTTCCGTTAATCTATGTGTATGTCCTTCTTACACCAGTACCAGACTGTTTTGATTACAGTGGCCCTGTAGTGTAGTTTGATATCACGTATTGTGATTCTTCCTACTTTGTTTTCTTTTTTAAAGACTACTGAGGCTATTCAGGGTCTTTCTTGATTCCATATAACTTTTTGAAATATTTGTTCTAGATCTGTGAAATATTCCATTGGTATTTTAATAGGAATTGTGTTGAATCTATAGATTGCTTTGGGTAGTATGGACATTTTAATGACATTAATTCTTCTAATCCATGAACACGGTATATGCTTCCATTTATTTGTATCTTCCTTAATTTCTTTTTTTAGTGTTCTGTAGATTTCTAGGTACAGATCTTTTACCTCCCTGGTTAAGTTTATTCCTAGGTACTTTATATTTCTTGTTACTATAGTAAATGGGATTTTTTTCCTAGTTTCTGTTTCTGATACTTCATTGTTGATGTACAGAAATGCCCTTGATTCCCACAAAGGATCTAAACTAGTTCTTTGATCCTCAACCACTCTCCAAAACTTGAAGATTGTGGAATAACCTAAAGAGAATTTCCTTTTTCTTCTATCCTTTTCTCTTCACTATACATATTTCTTTATCTTTCCAAGGATCTTCAGAATTATTGGTGATTTTTTAAAAAGATTTTTTTTATTCATTTTAGATAGAGGGGAAGGAAGGGAGAGAGAAACATCAATGTGTGGTTGCCTCTCATGCGCCCTCTACTGGCGACCTGACCTGGACCGCAACCCAGGCATGTGCCCTGACTGGGAATCAAACCCGTGACCCTTTGCTTCTCTGGCTGGTGCTCAGCCCACTGAGCCACACCAGCCAGGGCATTAATTTTTTAAGATGATAAACTAGATGTGGTATTTATTTAGCTCCTAACAACTCTACTTGGAACTTATATTATTAAAGAAGCATTCCTTAGCTGTCCACAGATTGATGGGGCGGAGTTAAGTTGTCTGCCTGTCTTTTCATCCATCCAGTACTGTTTTTAATTACACAGGCTGCTTTACAGGCATTCTACATTGGATTCCCCTACTAATAGTTCATTGTGTGTCTCTTTTAAAAACAAGATATAATTCACATACCATAAAATTCACCATTTTAAAGTACACAATTCATTGCTTTCTTGGTATATTTACAAGTTTGTGAACCATCGCACTAATTCCAGAATATTTTGAACACCCTCAAAACAAACCCTGTACTCATTAGTAGTCACGCCCCCAGCCCCTGGCAACCACTAATCTACATTATCTATATGGATTTCCTTTTTCTGGAGTTGTTATGTAAGTGGAATCATAGGTGGCCTTTCATGAATGGCTTCTTTTACCTTGCATAATGCTTTCAAGTTTCATCCATACTGTAGCATGTATCAGCACTTATTGCTTTTTTTTTTCAATTTTTATTTATTGACTTGTGAGAGAGAGAGGAAGGGCAGGGAGGGAGAGAGAGAGAGATAGCTTTGCTGTTCCCTTTGTTTGTGCATTTTTTGGTTGGTACTTGTATGTATCCTGACCAGAGATCGAACTTGCAACCTTGGTGTATTGGGGTGATGCTCTGACCAGCTGAGCTAGCTGGCCAGGGCAGCACTTCATTGCTTTTTGTGGCTGAATAATATTCCATTGTGCCACATTTTTTAGTCCACTAATCAATTGATGGATACTTGGGTTGTTTCCATTTTTGGCTATTATGAATAACGTTGCTATAAACATTTGTGTACAAGTTTTTGTGTAAACCTACGTTCTCACCTGTGGGTATATACTTAGGAGTACAATTATTGGGTTACTTGGTAACTCTATGTTTAACATTTTGTGAAACTGCCAAACTATTTTCCATAAGAGCTGCACCATTTAAAATTCCCATCAGCAGTGTAGGAGGGTTTTGATTCTCCATCTTCTCCTCAACACTTGTTATTGTCTCTCTTTTTTTTATTATAGCCATATTACTGGGTGTGGAGCAGTATTATCTCACTGTGTTTTTCATTTGCATTTCCCTAAAGACCAGTGATGTTGAGCATCTTTTCGTGTATTTGTTGGTCATTTGTATATCTTTTTTTTTTTTTTGAGAAATGTCTATTTAATTCCTTTGCTCTCTATTTAATTCATTTTTAAATTGGGTTGTTTTTCTTTTTATTGATTAGTAGTAAGAGTTCTTTATATATCCTGGATACCAAAACTTTATCAGATACATAATTTGCAAATATTTTCTCCTATTCTATAGCTAGTCTTTTCACTTTCTTAATGTATCGTTTGAAGCACAATAGCTTTTAATTTTTTTTTTTTACCCTCACCCGAGGACATTTTTTCATTGCTTTTAGAGAGAGGGGAGGGGAGAGAGAAGCATCGATTGGTTGCCTCCTGGCCAGACTGGGCATCATTCGCATCTGGACAGGGAACCAGATCCACAACCTAGATATGTGCCTGAGAGAATTGAATCCACAACCTTCCAGTTAGGGGCAATGCTCCGACTGACTGCACCGCATCAGCCAGGGCATAGTTTTTAATTTTGATGAAGTCCTAACTTGTTTTTTTGTTTTGTTGCCTGTGGTTTTATTGTCACATCTAAGAAACTGTTGTCCAACTCAAAGTCATAAAGATTTTCTGTAATTTCTTTGAAGAGTGTAATTGTTTTAGCTCTTATATTTAGATATATAATTGATTTTCAGTTAATTTTTGTATATGGTATGTGGTAAGGGTCCAGCTTTATTCTTTTACTTGTTTCAGCACTATTTGTTAAAAAGACTATTTTTCCCCCATTGTATTATCTTGTCACTCCTGTCGGAAATGAAAGGGTTTATTTTTGGACTCTGAATTTTGTTCCACTGATCTGCACACTCTTAGTGTTTTGTATTGATTACTGTATCTTTGTAGTAAGATTTGAAATCTTGAAGTGTGAGATCTTCAACGTGTTCTTTTTCAAGATTATTTTGGTTTTCTAGGTCCCTTACATTTCCATATGAATTTTAGGATCGGCTTGTCTATTTCTGCCCCCCTCCACTAAAAGCCAGCTGAGCCCTGGCTGGCGTGGAGCTTAGTCCTTTAGCTGTAGGGTTATGGGTTCAGTTCCCAGTTGGAGTGCATGCCTGGGTTGTGGATTCAATTCCCAGTCTGGGTGCATACAGCAGGCAACCAATCAATGTTCCTCTCTCAGATCGATGTTTCTCTCTCTCCCTTCCTCCCTCTCTGAAAGAAATGTCCTCAGGTGAAGATTTAAAAAAATTAAAAGCCACCTGAGATTGCATTGAATAGTAGATTAATTTGGGGAGTATTGCCATTTTACCAATATTGTTTTGCAATCCATGAATTTTTCTTTGTAGTATTTATTTTGTTCCATTTTTTAATGAAGTTTTGTGATTTTTCAGTGTACATGTGTTGCACTTATTTTGTTAAATTTATTCATAGGTATTTTATTCTTTTGCTACTATTATAAATGGAATTGTTTTCTTAACTTCTTTTTGGAGTTGTTTATTGCTAGTATATAAAAATACAACTGATTTTTATATGTGGCTCTTGTATTCTGCAGATATTTTTATTTGTTCTAAGAGTGTTTTTGTGGATCACTTAGACTTTTCTATATACAAGAGCATGTCATCTGCAATAGAGATAGTTTTACTTCCTCCTTTCCAATCCAGATTCAATCTAAATAGATGACTTTTTATTTCTTTTTCTTATCAATTTATCTGGTAAGATCCTCAGATACAATGTTGAAAAGAAGTGGCAAAAGCAGTCATCTTTGTCTTGATCATGTGGATTTTGTCCTCCAGTCTATTAACATAGTGTATTGTTTATTTTCATATGTTAAACCAGCCTTGCTTTCCAGGGATAATCCCACTTAGTCGTGGTGTATAATCCTTCTTATACTTTACTAGGTCAGTTTGCTAGTATTTTATCGAAGATTTTTCGCATATATATTTATAAGGGGCATTGGTTTGTAGTTTTCTTTATTTATGATCTTTTCTGGTTCTAGAGGCAGGATAATACTGACCATAGAATGAATTGAGATTATTTTCTCCTTTTCTGTTTTTTTGGGGAGAGTTTGTGAAAAATCAGTTAATTCTTTAAATGTGTGGTAGAATTTACCAGCAAAGCCATCCGATGGTCCTGGGCTTCACTTTGTGGGAAATTTTTTGATTACCAATTCAATGTCTTTACTCTTCATAAGATTTTCTGTTTCTTTTTCAGTCAATGTCAGTACATTGTCCATTTCTAGGTTATCTAATTTATGAGCACTCTATTGCTTATAGTTTTGCAGTCATTTTTATTTTTTTAAGATCGATAGTAATGTCTCCTGTATCATTCCTTTTATTAGTAATTTGAGTCTTCTGTCTTTTATTTCTGGTAAGTGTAGATAAAATGTTTTTTAATTTTGTTGATCTTTTCAAAGAATCAAAATTTTATTTTGCTTTTTCATATCCCCTTCCTTCTGCTTGCTTTGTGTTTAGTTTGCTTTTTGTTTTGGTTTTTCCTTAGGATGAAAATTTAGGTTATTGACTTGAATCATTCTTCTTTATTATAGACATTTATAGCTATAAATTTTCCTCTAAGCACTGCATTCATTACATCTCATAAGTTTTGGTATGTTGTATTTTTATTTTAATTCATCTCAAAGTATTTTCTAATTTCCCTTGTGATTTCTTCTTTGATCCTCTGCTTTTAGGAGTGTGTGGTTTAATATCCACATATTTGTGAGTTTTCCAAATTTCTTTCTGTTATTGATATCTAATTTCATTCCATTATAGTCAGAGAACATACAGTGTATGATTTCATTTCTTTATGGTCTAACACATGGTGTATGCTGGAGAATGTTGCATGTGCATTTGAGAAGAATGTGTATTCTGTTACTGGATATAGATGCTTTATAGATGTCTATTAGATTTAGTTGTTATTTGTGTTCAGGTCTTCTATTTCCTTCCTGATTTTTTGTCTAGTTGTTATATTTATTATTGAATATGCAGTATCGAATTCTCCAACTATTATTGTTTTATTATATTTTTGCCTTCAATTCTATCATTTTGCTTCATGTATTTTGGGACTGTGTTAGTAGGTACATGTATGTACCTATAATAATGATTATTATATTTTGATTGATTTTCATCATTATATAATACCCTTTTTTGTCTCTAGTAACAGTTTTGAAGTCTATTTTGTCTGACATTTGTACAGCCTCTCTAACTCCCTTTTGGTTACTGTTTGCATAGGATCTCTCAGTTAAAAAAATAGTTTTAATTGCTTTATTGAGATATAGTTGACATTCAAATTATATATATTTAAGATGTACAACTTGATGTTTTAATATACATATATACTCTAAAATGATCAGTGCAATCAAGCTAATTAACAAATCCATCATCTCTACCAGTTATCACTTTGTGTGTATGTGTGTGTGTGTGTGTATGGTGAAAAGTTTAAGATCTATTAGCACAGTTTCAGTATACAATATTGTATTGTTAATTATCATCACCTGTACAATAGATCTCCAGAATTTATCTTCCATAATTGAATATCTTTTGGAATATCTTTTTCTATTCTACTTCCAATCTATTTGCATCTTAGAATATAAATTGAATCTCTTGTAGACAACATACAGTTGAATCATGTTTTTTATGCATTTTGCCATGTCTGCCTTTTAGTTGGAGACTTTAATTTACTTACATATAATGTAATTACTGATAAAATAGGATTTATGTCTGCCATGTTGCTGTTTTCCATGTGTTTTATGTTTTTTTCTTTCTGTGTTGCTCTTTTACCACATTCTTTTGTGTTAAATAGATATTTCCTAAATGTACAATTTTTAATTCCCCTATATTTTCTTTTATGATATACTTTTTGGTTACTTTCTCAGTGGCTGCCCTGGGGATTACAATTAAAATCTTAACTTATAACAATGTAGTTTGGTTTAACATTAACTTAATTTCGGTAGTATACAAAAACTTTACTCCTTTTATTTGTTTCCCTCCTTTCCAATTGTACTTACTGTCACACAAATTACATCTTTATAATTTTATGACAGTCAATAGAGATTTATAATAATAATTGCTTTATGCATTTGCACTACAAATCCCATAGGAGAAAGAATAATTACAAACAAAAATACATTGATTATTTTATATTTATCTATATTGTTGCCTTTACATGTGCTCTTTATTTCTTCCTGTGGATTTGTTACTGTCTAGTGTCCTTTCGTTTCAGCCTAAACTAGTCCTTTCGGTATGTCTTACAGGGCAGGCTAGCTGGTGATGGATTCTTTCAGTTCTGTGTTTATCTGTGAATGTGTTCATTTCTCCTTCATTTTTGAAGGTTAGTTTTGCTGGATGTGGAATTCTGTTTGATTGTCTTTTTCTTTTAGTGCTTTGCATATTTAATCCTAGTATTTTTTGGCCATATGGTTTATGATGAGAAATTGGCTTTTAATTGTTAACAATCCCCTTTACATTAAGTCATTTCTCTCTTACACTTATGAAATTATCCCTTTGTCTTTTGACAGTTTTTTTAATAATTTATCTAGGTGTGGATTTCTTTGATTTTACTCTACTTGGAGTTGAGCTTGTAGGATATGTATATTAACGTTTTTCATTAAATCTAGGAAATTTTCTGCCATTATGTCCTCAGATATGCTCTGTACCCTTATCTTTCTCTCTTTTCTTCTGGAACTTCCATTTTGCATATGCTGGTATTCCTAATTGTGTCTCGCGTCATATGAGGCTATGTTCGTTGTTCTTCATTTTTTTTCTTTCTGTTTCTCAGACAGGATAATCTTAATTGACCTCTTTTAAAGTTCACTGATATGTTCTTAAATATTCCCAAACCTGCTATTGAGTCTTCTAAGTGATTTTTTTTTTTTTTCAGTTGTAATTTTCAAAGCCAGAAATCCTCTTTGGTTCTTTTTTTTTAATATATTTTATTGATTATGCTATTACAGTTGTCCCATTTTTTCTCCCCTTTATACCCTCTGCCCTGCATCCTCCTCCCCCACCTGCCAGTTTATGTCTATGGGTCATACTTATAAGTTCTTTGGCTTCTCCATTTCCCATACTATTCTTAATCTCCCTCTGTCTCTTTTGTACTCATTTATGCTTCTTATTGCCTGTACCTTTTGCCCCGTTTTCCCCGCTTCCCCTCCCCACTGATATAACTCCCTGTGATCTCTATTTCTGTGAATCTTTTCCTATTCTAGTTGTTTACTTTGTTTTTGTTTTTGTACTTTTAGGTTTGGTTGTTGACAGTTGTGAGTTTGTTGTCATTTTACTGTTTGTATTTTTTATTTTCTTCTTTTTCTTAGGTAAGTCCCGTTAATATTTCGTATAGTATGGGCTTGGTTATGATGAACTCCTTTAACTTTACCTTATCTGGGAAGCACTTTATCTGCCCTTCCATTTTAAATGATAGCTTTGCTGGATAGAATAATCTTGGTTCTAGGTCCTTGCCTTTCATGACTTCAAATACTTCTTTCCAGCCCCTCCTTGCCTGCAAGGTTTCTTTTGAGAAATCAGCTGCTAGTCTCAGGGGAACTCCTTTGTAGGTAACTGTCTCATTTTCTCTTGCTGCTTTTAAAATTCTCTTTTTATCTTTAATCTTGCCTAATATAATTATGATGTGCCTTGGTGTGTGCTTCCTTGGGTCCAACTTCTTTGGGACTCTCTGAGCTTCCCAGACTTCCTAGAAGTCTATTTCCTTTGCCAGATTGGGGAAGTTCTCCTTCATTATGTTTTCAAATAAATTTTCCATTTCTTGCTCTTCCTCTTCTCCTTCTGGCACCCCTATGATTTGGATATTGGAATATTTAAAGTTGTCCCAAAGATTCCTAAGCCTCTCCTCATTTTTTTTGAGTTTTTGTTTCTTCATTCTGTTTTGGTTGAATGTTTATTTCTTCCTTCTGGTCCAAACTATTGATTTGAGTCCTGGTTTCCTTCCTTTCACTGTTGGTTCCCTGTACATTTTTCTTTATTTCACTCCTCAAAGCCTTCACATTTTCCTGTATTTTGTGACCATACTCAACCATTTCTGTGAGCATCCTGATTACCAGTGTTTTGAACTTTACATCTGATAGGTTGGCTATCTCTTCATTGCTTAGTTGTATTTTTTCTGGAGCTTTGATCTGTTCTTTCTTTTGGGCCATAATTTTTTGTCTTGGCAAGCCTGTCACATAATAAGGGATAGAGCCTTAGGTATTCGCCAAGGCAGGGCAACCCATGTGGCTGCGTTATGGTACTGTGTGTAGGGGAGTGGTCTGAGAGGGAACAATGCTGCTTTGTCAGCTCCTGCCAGCTTTCAGTAACCTCCTCCACTATCCACCAGCAAACTGGGCCCTTCTGGTGCTGATTCCCGGGTGGGTGGGTTTGTGTACCTTCTAGGACCCTGTGGGTCTCTGTAGCAAACTCTCCTGTGAGTCTGGGAGTCTCTCCTTCTGCTTCAACCCCTGCAGGTTTTTTCAGTCAGTGGTTTTGAGACTTTATTTCCCCATGCTGGAACCCTGGGTTGCACGGTCTGTCTTGATCCCCAGTTGTTCCTCCCAGTTTATGCACACACAAATGTAAGACTGGTCACTCTGCCAGCCACTGCCTGGCCTGGTCCCCCAGCCGCTTCCTTGCCATGAGTCCTCTCTCCCCGGTTGCCTGTCTCTGCCACTCCACCTGGTACAGATGACTGTTTCTTCTTTAACTACTTAGTTGTTGGCCTTCTATACAGTTTAGTTTTCTGGCAGTTGTGGTTATTTTTTGTTTTTAAATTTGTTGTCCTTTTTGGTTGTGCGAGGAGGTGCGGTGTTTCTACCTACACCTCCATCTTGGCCGGAAGTCTTTGGTTCTTTTCTTATAATATCTATCTCTTTATTGATATTCTCTATTTTGGTGTGACTCCATTCTCATACCTTCTTTTTTTATTTAAAGATTTTATTTATTTTTAGAGAGAGGGGAAGGGAGGAAGAAAGAGAGGGAAAGGTACATTAATGTGTGGTTGCCTCTTGCATGCCCCCCACTGGGGACCTGACCCTCAACCCAGGCATGTGCCCTGACTGGCAATCGAACTGACAACCCTTTGGTTTGCAGGCCGGCATTCAGTCCACTCAGCCATGCCAGTCAGAGATCATATCTTCTTTTAGTTACTTATCCATGGTTTCTTTTAGTTCTTTGAACATACTCAATATAGCTGGTTTAAAGTGTTTGTGTAGTAAGTTCCTCAGGGACAGCATCTATCAACTCTTTTTGTTTTCTATGTATGGGACATGCTTTCCTGTTTCTATGCATATCTGGTAATTTTTTGTTGATAACTGGACATTTTAAATAATATAATGTGGCATTTCTGGAAATCATATTCTGCTCTCTCCTCATGGTTTACTGTCACTCTTTTTTTATATAATATGATTTTAATCCTCACTCAAGGATATTTTTTTAAAATTTATTTGAGAGAGAGGAAGTGGAGGGAGAGAGAGAAACATCAATGTGAGAGAAACAGCAATCTGTTGCCTTCTGTACACATCCCAGCTGGGGTCAAACCCACAGCCTTTTGGTGTTTGGGAGGACACTCCAACCATCTGAGCCACCCAGCCAGGGCTACTGTCACTCTTTGCTGTTGTTGTTTTTGATATTTAGAGACCTATCAGAACTAATTCCATTAATTTTGTATTCTTTGTCCTGTGTGACCTTGAAGTTTATGCTCAGTTAGCTTAGTGGTCATCTAATAATTGGACAGAGATTTCCTTAAGTGCTTGGAAGCAGTAAATATCCCAGTCATTTCTAAAAGGCTTTGTGGGCATATTGGAACATGCTTTCAGTGTTCAGCAAGGCAATTAAGAATTCTGCCTTATGTTTCATCTCCTGTTTTCCACAGCTCCTCAAGGTCAACTAGAGGTGAGAACTTAGGACCTTCTTTTACCTTTCCTGAGTATATGCATGACTTGGGACATTTATCTATCTCTATGTCAATGCATAGTCTTCTAGATTCCTTAGAATATGATATTCCCTAAGTTTTCCTTTAAAGTTTTTTGATTAGCTTATTGTTATTCAAACTGTTATCTACAACCTCAGGAGATCCTGATATTAAACAATTGCCTCTAATAATTCTCAACACTGGCTGGCCCCAGGAAAAAAGTTTTCACACTGAGTTCTGAGTTAGGTCAAATAAATACAACATGCAAGTGGGTCTTCCTTCCAAACAGGTGAGAATTTTCTGAAAATGGGATTGGAGTTCTTTCAAAGCTCCTCTCTGTTCCTTCCAGTTACTGCCAGACTGGCTTTAACTGTGATTATGTGTTAATTGGTGTTCGAGGCTATAGTTGATCTGGAAGTCACATGTGTCTTTTTGCCATGTATTTTCTACACTTATTAAGCCCTATTTGATGATAAAATTGTGTTTTAAAAGTAGTAAGTACAAAGACAAGGTAATAAATTCATTGCATTTCTAATGCCCTTTGTAAATTATTCTTGTCAGTGATTGAAATCATGAAATCTTTTTTGTATCTCAATAAGTGGGGAAATAGGCATGGAATTGCATCCCCATTTTAGAGATGAGCAGGCAGGCTCAAAAAGATAGTGTTTTGCTGTTTTTCCCAGTGTTGCCAAATCACTTCAGTTACATGTTGACACCTAATTCTCATTTCCTTTTCTTCTACCCAGTTGACTTCCACAGAATTCTGATTTTGGTATGTGAAAATACCAAGATGTAATATTATTTGCTTCTTTTTTAGCACACTTGTGTACTACATCCTAAGAAATTCAATTAAAATACTAAAATATTGAAACTTTTATTCCATTGTCAATTATCTCAATTTTAAAGCCATTTGGTGTTTTAATTTGAAATCACCCACATCCTCTAAGTTATTATTGTGCCCATTTTGCATTTGGATGCCTACAAATAATGTGCACTATACAATGACTCTGAGAGAACAAGAGGCTTATCTGTTCTGTATTTTTGCCACATCAGTAATTATCCCAATTAATGCTATAGTTTTGACATACTATTACCTATCTTGAACTCACTACATATCTTGAATTCAGATTTCTCCCTTTGGACACAACCAAGATCTTGCTTGTGTCCAACAGAGCAAGTTAACAGCAACAGATGCAGTTAGGATGATTGTTTCATATTTCCATATGAAGCTATTTTCTCACTTATTATCTGCTTTATATCATATATAGAAAAACAAAGTTATTGAACATCTGGTTGATATTTGAAAATGCCATCAACTCTTGATTATTGGGGATAGTGAGTCAGCATTTTCTTCAATCCTTTGGCAACTCAATGTGCCTTGAAGAATGGGGAAAGAAAAGATCATAGAGAGTGGAATTAATCAGGGAAGACTTCTTGCAGGAGTTGATAACTTGATAACTTGCAGGAGTTGAACTGAGCTTTGATGGAAGTAAAAGATATCATTTAATGCAGAAGATAGGAGATCATTTGAGGTAGGCAGCACCAAGAGGGAATGAGAAAGGAGTTGAAACTTTTCAAGGTGATGGTCATGTGGAGGAGCTGGGAGAACTGAAAGTGGTACAGTAGTATTGTAAGGGCTGCCGAAATTAGGGGTTTGTTCTTCTTTGATTATCATTATTATGATAGAAATCCCAGGACACCAAGAGACAGAAACTGATTAAGGATTTCCTGGTTTCATTAGTAGTGCTTCCCACTCATTATCTGAACTGGGGCTTCTCTGCCCTGGAATGGCTCGCTTAGCAATGGTTTTGGAAACACAAAAGGGCTTTCCCTCCACTTGGAGCAAAGTCTGTGCAGACAACTGGGTGACTGTCTCTAAGTGGAGAATATTTTGACCTTCTTTTTGTGGATTCTTGTAGGATGGGAATTAAGGATCCTGGTGGCTTCCATACACTTTTATTACCCTATCTGGACATTGGGGAAGATTTACTTAAGTTTTTTAGAAATCAGAACACATACAAGGATATTTTAAAATTATTGAGAACAAGTAAGTACAATTTTTGATCAACAGAGACTTTAAATAAGAGTTTTGCAGACACTGCATGTTTCCTTTTTGCTTTGAAAATACACAGGCTACTTTTTTTAGATAGGGTACATACTTCTTGGTGTCCTGTTTAAGAATTATAAAGAGATGTAAACTATGAATTCCTTCTGCTTCTCATGAAATGAAAGTGATTGCATAGTGTTGTTAGAAGGTCTTAGACCCTAAGAAAATCATTCTTCAGAGTCATCCAAAAGTAGAGAGTTATGGAGGGACTTAAATGCCTAGCAGGAGAGTAGGGGTTTGATCTAGTAAAGAGTCACCACAGGGAGGGGCCCAAGATGCTGGTATAGAAAGACCCTGGACTCATTTCCTCCCACTGATGCACTAATTATATACTTACATATACAGTGTTTCTTCCTGAAGAACAACTAAAGGCTGATTGAACAGCTTTTTACACACAGACACACACACACATACAGAGATGATGGGAGAGAATGAACCACACAGAGAAGGATAGGAGAGACAGATATGCAGTAATCACGGGAACTCCACCCAAACAGTACTCCCTACAGTGTGGATATCACTGAGCGGCCTACTCCAGCACACTTGCCTGCTCTGGGCGCATCAATAAAACAGCAATTTATTCTATTCTATTCTATTCTATTCTAGTCTAGTCTAGTCTTTTCTATCCTATTCTTTTAATTTTATTTCTTTTTGTAAAATTTTTGTTGTATTTTTTCCATTACATTCAGTCCCCTTATACCACCCTCCCCACCACAATCACCACACTGTTATCCATATCCATGAGTCCTTTTTCCTTTTCGCTTAATCCCTCCACCTCATAACCTCCCGTCCCCCTGCTTAGCTGTCATCCTGCTCTCCATCTATGACTCTGTCTCAGTTTTGCTTGTTAGTTCAGTTTGTTCATTACATTCCACATATGAGTGAAATCATATGGTATTTGTCTTTCTCTGACTGGCTTATTTCACTTAGCATAGTGTTCTCAGGGTCCATCCATGCTGTTACAATGGGTAAAATTTTCTTTTCTTTTCTTCTCTCTCTCTCTCTTTTTTTAATGGCCAAGTAGTATCCCATTGTGTAAATGTCCTATAATTGTTTTATCCACTCATCTACTGATGAACACTTAGGCTGCTTCCATATCTTGGCAATTGTAAATAATGCTGCAGTGAACATAGGGATGCTTATGTTCTTTCAAATTAGTGTTTTAGATTCCTTCAGATATATTCCCAGAAGGGGGATTGCTGGGTTAAAAGGCAGATGTATTTTTAATTTTTTGAGGTATCTACATACTGCTTTCCACAGTAACTACACCAGTCTGCATTCCCACCAATAGTGCAAAAGAGTTCCTCTTTCTCCACATCCTTGATAGCACTTTGTTGATTTATTGATGATAGCCATTTTGACAGGTGTGAGATGGTATTTCATTGTGGTTTTAACTTGCATTTGTCTGATGATGAGTGATGTTGAGCATCTTTTCACATGTCTGTTGGCCATCTGTGTGTCCTCTTTGGAGAAGTGCCTATTTGGGTCCTTTGCCCAATTTTTAATTGTGTTGTTTGTTTTTTGGTGTTAAGATTTGTAAGTTCTTTATAATTTAGGATATTAATCCCTTATCAGATGTATTGACAAATATGTTCTCCCATTCTGTGGGTTGTTGTTATTTATTGGGTTGTTGTTATTTATTTATTTATTTATTTATTTATTTATTTATTTATTTTTAGACAGGGGGAAGGGAGAGAGTAAGAAAGGGAGAGAAACATCAATGTGTGGTTGCCTTTCAGGCTCCCCCTACTGGGGACCTGGCCCACAGTTCAGGCATGTGCCCTGACTGGGAATCAAACCTGCGACACTTTGGTTTGCAGGCCGGCTCTCAATCCATTGAGCCACATCAACCAAGGCAGGTTGTTGTTTTATTTTGTTGATATCTTCCTTTGCTGTGCAAAAATATTTTAGTTTCATGCAGTTCCATTTGTTTATTTTTAATTTTGTTTCCCTCTCCAGGGAGATATATCTGATAAAATATTACTATAAACAATGTCCAAGATTTTACTGCCTGTGTTTTCTTCTAGTATTTTTATGGTCTTGAATCTAATATTGAAATCTTTAATCCATTTTGAATGTATTCTTTTGTGCAGTATAAGAAGTTGGTCTAGTTTCATTTTTCTGCATCTCTCTGTCCAATTTTCCCAAAACCATTTATTGAATAAAATCTCTTTAGCTCATTGTGTGTGCTTGGTTCCTCTATCGAATATAAATTGACTATAAAGGTGTGGATTTATTTCTGGGCTGTCTATTCTGTTCCATTGTTCTGTGTGTCTGTTTTTATGCCAGTACCATGCTGTTTTGGAACTGTGGCATTATAATATAGTTTGATATTAGGTAGTGTGATTCCTTCAACTTTGTTCTCTCTCGGGATTGCTGTTTCAATATGGAGCTTTTTGTGGTCCCACATAAGTTTTTGAAATATTTGTTCTAGTTCTGTGAAATATGCCATTGGAATCTTGATAGGAATTGCATTGAATCTATAGATTACTTTGGGTAGTATGGGCATTTTGATGATGTTAATTCTTCTTATCCATAAACACAGTGTATGCTTCAACTTATTTGTATTTTCTTCAATTTCTTTCTTCAGTATCTTACAATTTTCCAAGTACAGGCCTTTTATATCCTTGGTTAGTTTTATTCCTAGGTATTTTATTCTTTTTGAAGATATTATGAATGGCATTGTTTTCTTAATTTCCCTTTCTGTTAGTTTGTTATTGGCATATAAAAATGCAGCTGATTTCTGGATATTAATATTATATCCTGTTACTTGGCAGAATTTATTTATCAGTTCTAGTCATTTCTTGGTGGAATCTTTGGGGTTCTCTAAGTACAATATCATGTCATCTGAAAATAATGACAGTTTTACTACTTCCTTTCCCCTTTGGATGCCTTTTATTTCTTCTTATCTGACTACTGTGGCTAGGATTCCAGTACTGTGTTGAATAAGAGAGGTGAAAGCAGACATCCCTGTTTTGTTTCCTATGTTAAGGGGAATGCTTGTAGTTTTTGCCCATTGAGTATGATGCTGGCAGTGGGTTTGTCCTATATGGCCTCTATTATGTATAGGTATGTTCCCTCTAAATCCACTTTGCTATGAGTTTTTAATCATAAATGGGTGCTAGATTTTATCAAGTGCTTTCTCTGCCTCTATGATATGATCATGTGGTTTTTATCCTTCATTTTGTTTGGCTTACATTTATTGGTTTACAAATATACCAACCTTTCCTTCCCAGAATAAATCCCACTTGATCATGGTGTATGATCTTTTTGATGCATTGCTGTATTTAGTGTACTATATTTTGTTGGGGATTTTAGCATCTATGTTCATCAGTGATATTGTCCTATAAAGTTCTTTTTTTTGTAGTGTCTTTATCTGGTTTTGGAATTAGGATAATGCTAACCTTGTAAAATGAGTTTGGGAGTCTTCCCTTTTCTTCAATTTTTGGAATAGTTTGAGAGGGAGAGATTTTAATTCTTTTTGGAATGTTTGGTAAAATTCACCGGTGGGTCCAGGGCTTTTGTTTGTTGGGAGTTTTTTGATTCCTGCTTCAATTTCATTAGGTGTAATTAGTCTATTCAGATTCTCTGATTCTTCCTGTTTTAGTTTTGGAAGAATGTAAGTTTCTAGGAATTTATCCATTTCGTCTAGGTTGTCCATTGTGGCATTGGGTGTTCATAATACTTTCTTACAATCATTTCTATTTCTTTGATGACAGTTGATATTTCTTCTCTTTCATTTCTGATATTATTTGATTGGGTCTTCTCTCTCTTTTTCTTGATATATCTGCTTAAAGCTTTGTCAATCTTGTTTACCTTTTCAAGGAACCAGTTCTTGGATTCATTGAGCTATTGTATCATTTTTTTTTTAGACTCTGTTTTACTTATTTATGTTCTGATCTTTGTTATTTTATCCTTATACTCACTTTGGGCTTTGTTATTCTTTTTCAAGTTTCTTTAAGTGTAAAGTTAAGAGTGTGTATATGAGCTTTCTCTTGCTTTTTGAGATAGGCCTGTAATGCTATGAATTTTTTTAAGGTGATGATATGTCTATTTATTGTTTTATTTTTAGTATGTTTTATTGATTATGCTATTACAGTTGTGCCAATTTTTTTCTCCTTTTATTCCCCCTCCACCCTGCACCTTCCCCCACCCTTCAGCATTCCCTTCCCCCTCCCCCATAGTCATATCCATGGGTTATACATATAAGTTCTTTGGCTTCTCTATTTCCTATTCTATTCTTTGCCTCACCCTATCTATTTTATGCCTACCAATTATGCTTCTTATTCCCTGTACCTTTTCCCCTATTCTCCCCCTCACCGTCCCCACTGATAACCCTCCATGTGATCTCCATTGCTGTGATTCTGTTCCTGTTCTAGTTGTTTCCTTAATTTTTGTTTTTTAGGTTCAGTCGTTGATAGTTGTGAGTCTGAAGTCCCTTTAACATTTCATATCATAAAGGTCTTGATAATGATGAACTCCTTTAACTTGACTTTATCTGGGAAGCACTTTATCTGCCCTCCCATTCTAAATGATAGCTTTGCTGGATACAGTAATCTTGGTTGTAGGTCCTTGTCTTTTATGACTTCAAATACTTCTTTCCAGCCCCTTCTTGCCTGTAAGGTTTCTTTTGAGAAATCAGCTGATAGCCTTATGGAAAGTCCTTTGTGGGTAACTGTCTCCTTTCCTCTTGCTGCTTTTAAGATTCTTACCTTATCTTTAATTTTGGATAACTTAATTATGATGTGCCTTGGTGTGTCCCTCCTTGAGTCCAATTTCTTTGGGACTCTCTGGGCCTCCTGGACTTCCTGGAAATCTATTTTCTTTTCCAGATTGAGGAAGTTTTCCTTCATTATTTGTTCAAATAAGTTTTCAGTTTCTTGCTCTTCCTCTTCTCCTTCTGGCACCCCTATGATTCGGATGTTGGAATGTTTAAAGTTGTCCCAGAGATTCCTAAGCCTCTCCTCATTTGTTTGAATTCTTATTTCTTCATTCTGTTCTGGTTGAATGTTTATTTCTTCCTTCTGGTCCAAACTATTAATTTGAGTCCTGGTTTCCTTCCCTTCACTGTTGGTTCCCTGTACATTTTCCTTTATTTCATTCTTCATAGCCTTCACATTTTCCTGTATTTTGTGACCATACTCAACCATTTCTGTGAGCATCCTGATTACCAGTGTTTTGAACTCTGCATCTGACAGGTTTTCTATCTCCTTGTTGCTTAGGTCTTTTTCTGGAATTTTGATCTGTTCTTTTATTTGGGCCATATTTCTTTGTCTCAGCACACCTATTTATGTTGTAAGTAGCAAAGCCTTAGGTATTTGCCAGGGTGGGGCAACCCTCTTTGCTGCATTGTGGTGGTGTCTGTGGAGTCAGAGAGGGAATGATGCCGCTCCTTCGCTCTGCTCTAGCCCCACTTTCTGTCAACTCCCCCGCTTCCCACAAGCGAATTATGGCCTTTTAGTTGCTGATTCCCAGGTGGGTGGGTTCGTGTACATTCTAGGCTCCTTGAGCCGCTCCAGCAAACTTTCACATGAGATTGGGTGTTTCTCCCACCTTCACAACTCTGACAGAATTTTACAGCCAGAAGTTTTGAGTCTTTAGTTTCCCGGTCTGCCAGCCCCCGCCTCACCCTAGTGGTCCTCACCTTGCCACAGGTTCTCTCCGCCTGGCTGCCCATCTCCACCCCTCCTCCCGGTCTGAATGAATGTTTCTTTAAGAACTTGGTTGTTGGAGTTCCATGAAGTTTGATTTTATGGCAGTTCTGGTTGTTTTTTGTTTTTAAATTGGTGTTATCCTTCTTTTGGTTGTGCGAGGAAGAGAAGTATTCTACCTACACCTCCATCTTGGCTGGAACTCTGCTATGAATTCCTGTCTTAGGATTTCTTTCCCTGTATCCCAAAGATTTTGGATTGTTGTGTTTTCATTTTCATTTGTTGCAAGGTATCCTTTGATTTCTTCCTTGATCTTGTTGTTGACCCACTCATTGTTTAATAACATGTTATTTAGCTTCCATGTCTTTGTGTGTTTTTCATTGTTCTTCTTGTGATTGATTTCTAGTTTCATAACACTGAGGTCAGAGCTGTGCTTGATATGATTTCAGTCTTCTTAAATTTATTGAGTGACGCGGACTCCAGCCCACAGTGTCTGCGGTGTTATGGATGAGAATAAGTCTACCGAGTAAAATGATCTGCTTGGGGGGGAAAGGTGGCCAATCTCTCAAAGGAGAAGGGCCAGGAATCTGTTCCTTAACGGGCTTTTATGGGGTTTAATTTGCATAGGAATACAGGGCATATACATAAAGCTCATCAGTCATTGTCAGGCAGTAATGATCAAACAATAGATGGCATTCAAAGAACTCGGAGGGCTATTTTGAGTCAGGGTCAGATAGCTAAAGGGCCATAAAACTTTGGGGAACAAACTGATTTCATGCTTGTACCCTTATCATTTAAATTGAGGGTATTAGCTCATAGGCTTTTATGCATTCTTCCTTAGGCCTGATCGCTCAGGGGAACCCGCCCTTTCCAGCACAGGGCCACACCCACCTCCAACATTGTTTCAGGCTTCAGGCATTGTTTCAGGCTTAAGTCAGGTAGGGGAAGTAAGGCAGCCAAGAGATTAGGAGACTTCTTGCAGACAGAATGAGGACTCAGGCTATGTCAAAGCTGAGGGGTGAGGGTCCATCACCCCTTTTTCTATAGCCCCCCAAGGCCTTCCCTGGGGGACCCTTAGTGATGGTGCCTATCTAGGGTTGTTCCTCCCTTGAGGAATCTTACCCATCATTGGCTGACCAGCTGTGCTCTCGGGGCCAAGCAGGGTGAAATAAAAGAGGCAGAGAGGGTGCCCTTGCCAGGGAGATAAGCTTTGTCTCCTTAGTGGCTTATAGTCCCAAGGTCTCTCACTCAGCTTTAGCCATGGGGCGGGGCACGGAGGGGGTAGTTACAGCTTCCAAAACCAAGCAGGGTGGTTCCCAACAATTAGGACTTGTTTTCTGCCCAAACATGTGGTCTATCCTAGAAAACTTTCCATGTGCACCAGAAAAGTATATATATTCTGCTGCTTTGGGGTATAATACTCTGAAGATATCAATTAAATCCATTTGATCTAGCGTGTCTTTTAAGGCCACTGTTGATTTTCTGTCTGGAAGATCTAAAAGGTCTACCTCAAGAAACAAGAATCCCCTCCCCCCAAAAATCTAACTTACATCTAAATAAACTAAAAAAAGATGAACAAACAACACCTAAAGTAAGTATAAGAAAGGAAATAATAGAGATCAGTGGAGATATAAATGAAATACAGACTAAAAATAAAACATCAGTGAAACTAAGAGATGGTTCTTTATTTGTTTTTGTGTTTGTTTACTTTTTATCGAAGAGGTGGTTCTTTAAAAATGTAAACAAAATTGAATAAATCTTTAGCCAGACTTATCAAGAAAAACAGAGAGTCCAAATAAATAAAATCAGAAATGAAAAAGAAGTTACAACTGACACCACAAAAATACAAAGGATCATAAAAGTATACTATGAATAGTAGATGAAGAAGATGATTCATATATACAATGGAATATTACACAGTTATAAAAAAGTAATGTAATCTTACTATTCCCAATAGCATGGATGGACCTAAAGGGTAGTATGCTAAGTGAAATAAGTCAGTTAAAGAAAGAAAAATGCAATATGATTTCACTTATATGTGTCATCCAAAGAACAATATAAATGAGCAAACAAAACAAACAGACTCATAGATACAGAGAACAGACTGATGTTTGCCAAGAGGAAGGAGGTTGGATAACTGGGCAAAAAAGGTAAAGGGACTGAGAAGTACAGATTGGTGATGGAGATGTAAAGTACAGCATAGGAAATGTAGTCAGTAATATTGTAATAACTATGTATGGTGCCAGGTAGGTACTGAAAATATTAGGGGGAACACTTTGTAAAGTATATTATTGTCAATAAATCCTCATCCAAAAAAAGTTAAATTAGGTATAACTTGTCACCAAAGAGCTTATGGACTTGTATGAGAGATAGCATATAAATAAGCAATCACAAAACAATATGGCAAATCCTTGATCTATCAGATTCTGTGGAAACAGAGAGAGGCCAAAATTTCAGGGAAGGAATGAAGGTAAAAGGTGACATTTAATGGAAATGCTCCTTAGTAATATTAGAAATAAAAGTAAAATATTTTATTGATAATTTTACTACCAAAAAAAAAAGAATATTATGAACCATGACATGCCAACAAATTGAATAACCTAGAAGAAATAGATAAATTTATAGAGACATACAACCTTCCAAGACTGAATCAAAATGAAACACAAAATCTGAACAGACTAATTACTAGTAATGAAATTGAATTAGTTATCAGAAAACTCTCACCAAAAATGTCTAGGACCAGAGAGTTTCACAGATGAATTCTACCATACATTTAAAGAACAATTAATACTAATCCTTCTCAAAGGATTATTCCCAGAAACTTGAAGCAGAAGGAACACTTCCAAACTCACTCAACGAAGCCAGCATTACCCTGATGTCAAAACCAACAAAAATACTACAAAGAAAAGAAAAGTATAGGCCAATATTTCTGATGAGCCTAGATGCAAAATTCCTAACAAAATAACAGCAAACTGAATCTAACAATACATTAAAAGGAATACACACACACACACACGCCATGATCAAATGGGATTTATACTAGGGATGTAGGAATGGTCCAATACCCACATATCAATCAACATTAACAAAACCAAGGACAAAAATCATGTGACCATATCAATAGATGCAGAAAAGGCATTTGACAAAATTTAACATCCATTTGTGATAAATATTCTCAACAAAGTGGGTCTGGGGAACATACCTCTACATAATAAAGCCACAGATGACAAACCCTTAGCTAACATCAAACTCAGTGGTGAAGAGCTGAAAGCTTTTACTCTAAGATCAGGAACAAAATGAGATGCTCATTCTCACCACATCCAATTGGAATAAGTTGAAAGTGTTAATATTGGAAGTCCTGACCACAGCAGTCAGATAAGAAAGAAAAATAAAAGGCATCCAAGTTGGAAATGAAGGAGTTAAAACTGACACTACTTGCAGAAAGCATGATACTATACATAGAAAACCCTAAAGACTCTGCCAAAAAAACTATTAGAACTAATAAACGAATTCAGTAAAGTTGCAAATTACAAAATTAATGTTCAGAAACCCATTGCATTTGTATATATTAATAATGACCTAGCAAAAAAAGAAACAAATCCCATTTACAATTGCATCAAAAGTATAAAATACCTAGGGATAAATTTAACCAAGAAGGTGAAATACCTATACTCCGGAGACTAAAAGACATTGATGAAAGAAATTGAAGATGATGCAAATAAATGGAAGGATATACTGTGCTCAAGGGTTGGAAGGATTGATATAGTTAAAATGTCCATACTACCCAAAGCAATCTACAGATTTAAAGCAATCTCTATCAAAATACTAATGGCATTTTTCATAGAGCTAAAACAAATAATCCTAAAATTATATGGAACCACAAGACCTTTAATAGTCAGAGGAATCTTGAGGGGAAAAAACTAAGTTGGAGGTATCACATGCCCTCATTTCAAACTATACTACAATGCTACAATAATCAAAACAGTATGGTTTGGGCACAAAAACAGACACATAGATCAATGGAACAGAAAGGAGAGCCCAGAAATAAGCCCTTACTTATATGGTCAATTAATCTACAGCAAGAGAGGCAAGAACATACAACAGGGGACAGTCTCTTTAATAAATGGTTTTGGGAAAACTGGACAGATAACATGCAAAAAATTGAAATGGGACCACTTTCTTACATCATGTACAAAAATAAACTCAAAATGAATTAAAGACTTAAATGTAAGACTTGAAACCATAAAACTCCAGAAGAAAAAAAGGTTGGAAAGATCTTAGCAATATTTTTGGGGGGCTATATCTCCCTAGGCAAGGGCAACAAAATAAAAAACAATGGGGACTACATCAAACTGAAAAGAAGCTTTTGCACAGCAAAGGAAACCATCAATAAATGAGATATCCTACTGAGTAGAAGATATTTTCAAATTATATATCAAAATATATAAAGAACTCATACAACTCAATATGAAAAAAACAAACAATTCCATTACAAAATGGCCAGATGACCTGAATTAACATTTCTGCAGAGAAGACATGCAGATGTCCAACAGGCATATGAAAAGATGTTCAAAAGATGAGAAATGCAAATGAAAGCCACAGTGATATGTCATCTCACACATGTCAGAATAGCTATTATCAAAAAAGTCAACAAATAAGTGTTGGTGAGGATGTGGAGAAATGGGAACCCTTGTGTTCTGTTGGTGGGAATGTAAAATGATGGACCTATTTTGGAAAACACTATGGAGGTTTCTCAAAAAAATTAAAAATAGAACTACCATAAGACAGTAATTTTGGGGTGACATTTATCAAAAAAAATACTAATTTGAAAATATGTATGCATCCTTATGTTTATAACAGCATTATTTGCAATAGCCAAGATACAGAGGCAACCTAGGTATTAATTGATAGATGATTGAATAAAGATGTGAGATACATATACACACACACATACATATATACATATATGTATGTATGTGTGCATGCTCATATGTGTATGCAATGGATTATTATTCAACAATAAAAAAGAATGAAATCTTGCCATTTGTGACAACATGGATGGACCTAATAGATATTATGCTAAGTGAAATAGGGCATACTGTATGATTTCACATATATGTAGAACCTAAAAAAAAAAAAAAACAGAATCACACTCATAGGTACAGAGAGATGCCAGAGGGAATAATGGGGGGATGGGTGAAGAAGGTAAAGGGGCGTAAGAGGTACAAACTTTCAGTTGTAAAATAAGTCACAGGGATGTAATAACAGCACAGGAAATTTGGTCAATAATATTGTACAGGTAATAACTCTTCATAGTGACAGATGGTTAGTAGACTTAGTGTGGTGATCACATTGTAAGGTATATAAACGTCAAATTGCTATGTTGTACACTCAAAACTAATATGAAACTATGTCAACTATAGTTCAGCTTTTTTAAAAGTCACCAAAGAATCTTAGCAAGAAAAGTGATATTCCGCCCAGCTGGTGTAGCTCAGTGGATTGAGCGCGGGCTGGGAACCAGGCGGTCCCGGTTCGATTCCCGGTCGGGGCACATGCCTGGGTTGCAGGCCAGGTCCCCAGTGGGGACCATGTGAGAGGCAACCATACATTGCTCTTTGTCCCTTCCTTCTCCTCGCTCTATAAATAAATAAATAAATCTTTAAAAAAAAAAGTGATATTCCTAAAATCATGTTTTAAGGAGACATATACCACCTTTGTCCAAGGTTTCATCATATTGCAAAAAAAGATAACTTAGACTTATAAAACAGTTGAGTAAGGAAAATTATGTCCATCAGGAAAGGATCTATATTGTTCTACTAAAAGGGTCATTATTATTTCTCTACTTAGCCACCTATCCCAGAACCTTTTGAGTATTTATATCCTACCAGAATGTAGTGTTTACGCATCGCAGGACCTTGTGTTACGTAATTCACTTAAGAGGTGTGGTACATTTTATGTAGGTTGACAGGTTGTTGCAGTGCTCAAATTCATTGTGATAGTATCTTGGTTTTTGTTTTTGGATTATGTAAAACACATGTTTTTCCCCTTTAAGACAGTTAAGCTGTTTGGTCGGGGGGAGGGGAGTCCTGGTACCTTTTATAAGCTGCTTATACTTGTAACTCAGATTAATTTCCCAGCACATAAAGGGAATACTGGAAAACCCTTGCATGATTAAGTATGCCCCTAGAGGATTAAGTTTTTCCACATATTTTTCAAGCCAGGGCTATTAATAATGTTTCAGCATTAAACTTTCTGTACATCCGGATTCTGGGGAAGGCCTTTACTCATTCTGTCCTTGCTGTTATTTTTTCCACTGTCCAGATTTGTGGCAACACAAAATTATCCGTGGAAACATAGACTTGAAAACTGAAAGTCTAATGAAGTCTAACAAAGTATCATCTCTAAAATTATTTCAATTTTTTTTTAAGTTTTTATCCATTTTTCAAACTCATTTCTTCTTTTATCATACTGGAAGCCTGGCATGAAGTAGCTATTTCGTGAGCTTAGTGGTTCACTCAGAAATAAGTGACCACCGAACATAGCATTTATCATTTTGAAAAAGGTCATTTAATTTCCATGCACATTTCTCCTAAGATAACAATCTGGCTTGTAAGAAATCTTATTACTGAGGGATTCAGTTTTAAGTGCCTTTTTATCCAAGCAAAAGGGAGAAGCAGTGTGTATTGGGTGGCCAAATTAATTTACTGTGATTAATCAGCCAAAGACTGTTTTGTACATGCCTTGAGACATGACAGTCACCCCCATTCTTCCAGCCCTTCCAGATCCCAGTCTGTCTGCTCCCTCCATCCTGCAGGTCGTTTCTTACCAACCCTGGATCCCATTTTGGTATTCACCAGCCCTTCAATTCCTTTGACCTCTGCCTCTTTCACCCTCATCCTGCGAGTCCCTGAGCTTAGATGGGTCCTTAACCACCTTTCTCTGAAAGCTTACATTATCTGTCCTGAGCAGGGGCCTCAGATTGCTCAGCACTCTTTCTGTGATTCTGATCTGCTTCCTTTTTCACGTTCCCCACATAGCTGTCCCAGACCATTACCACCCTCCAGCCCACCCCATTCCTCTCTCTAGCAGCCGATGACCTCGTGGCCCGCTGTTCAGATCCTAGAGCTCAGCCCAGTTTCCTCATCTCCTAAATGATCACTACAGCTGCTCTGTGCTTCCTGTGACTGAGAGAGGACTACCCCTCCTTCCTAGCTCCAACTTCTTCATGAGGACTTTAGAGGTCTTCCTTCTCTTCTGAGACTTTTCTCTAGCACTGGAAAAAAAAAAAAACACCTAAACTAAGACTTTAATATTATTCAAATAAGTAATATATGTACAAGGTCTTAAAAATTCAAGTAATATAAAAGAATATACAGAGGCAACTACTTGATGCCAGTTGTGTATGTATGTATATTCTTCCAGAGATGATAATGTTACGAACAAGCATATATACATTTCCCCCTCTTCCTCTCTTCTCCACTTCTATTTTTAAAACATTAATACTAGACACATGATTTGGGCATTGTTTTTTAACATATATCTATGTCTTGGAAATCAGTTTATGTTAGTACTATGGAACTGCCTAAATCTTTTTTGGGGGTGGGGGGTGATCTTTTTTTTTTTTTATTTATTTTTCAATTACAGTTTACTTTCAATATATAGAACTGCCTCACTTTTTTAATGGATCCAGATTGTAATGACCTTGATTGTAAATACACCATAATTTAGTTAATCAGTCCCCTATTAAAGGGTAGTTGTTTCTAATCTCTTGCTGCTTCAAATTGTGTTGCAGTGAGCCCTCCTGCAGTCTGTGTGCATACGAGCAGGGATGGTGTGGGCATGCTGCTTAAGAGTCAACATTCTTATCAGACTTTCTTTAAAATGTTCACTTTGTAAAGTGAAATATAACTGAGTACTAAAGAATATTGAAAAAAAAAAGAAAATCATAATTCCCCAACTCTCAAAAAAAGTATTTGAAAAAAAAGTCTGAACAGGGTTGAGTATTTTCATTTCAAAATGGAGAAACTATAATTTTTCCCTGTTTTTTTGTTATTGCTTCTGCAACCTTTCTATTTATGTGTAATTGATTTCTTGAGCTTATCTTTAATGTCTAATGTTTTGAATGTCTTTTCAAAACATTCGCCTCTTTATTTCTTCTTAACTCTGAAAGAATTTCTGAGGCATTCTGTTCATTGTTTGCTTCCTGCAATTCATAGTTCCTGTGATTATTGAATTTTAAATGTGTGATAATCATATTTTTTATTGTTTTGAAGTATTCATATGTTCTTATATTGTTCTGTCAAGAGTACTTTTATCTTTTAAATTTTTATTGAAGGACAACATGCGTACAAAAAAGTGCTTGATGGTTTTCACAAAGTGCGCCTTTGTTACCAGCACTCAGGCCCTCCCTTGTGCGCTCTTTCCACTGCAATCCCTCCGTGGTTAACCACTCTCCTGTTTCTAACACTATAGATTTCATCTTGCTTGTTTTCTAAACATGCAAACATAATCATATAGTGTTGGGTTGGCCAAAAAGTCTGTTTGGTTTTTCATAAAATAAAAGACCCATTTTTCATTTTCACCAATAACTTGATTGATTTGGTAACTAATCAATAACTTGATTATTTTGAGTAAGTTTGCTATCTCCCACTAATGGCTTCTAGTGGGTAGAGGCCAGGGGTGCTGCTATACACCTTCTGATGCATAAGACAGCCCCACAGCAAAGAATTATTTGACCAAAATATCAGTATTACCAAGAAACTTCACAATCCACTTTTGACATGTTCTAGCCATCACAGCACCTTCTCCACACACTGCACAAATCTTTTTTTGCAATTCAGTTCTGTTTTTAGTTTTCTTGAAATAATATAGTATAGCATGCTGAAAATGTTGCATATCTTCTTTCATCTTCAATATTAAAATGGTTGAACAAAAGTTCACCAATTTTGATAAGTTTTTTAAACTCATTTTGATTTGACAGCTGTCACAATACAATCTAACAAAATTGTTCTGAATGAAGTCAAAGACAACTAAGCGCTACTAGGGCCATCATATGGAAGAAACTTTTTGGCCACCCAATACACACTGCTTCTCCCTTTTGCTTAACATTATGTTTATGAGAATTATTCACATCGTTGCATATAATTGTATTTATTTTCATTGCTATACAGTGTTCCACTAAATGAATAAACCACAGTTTCTACTTGGGGCTATCATGAATAGTGCTACTGTGGGCACTTTCGTTTGGGTCTTCTGGTGCACACATGTACACACTTTTTGTTGGAGGTGTGTGTGTATATATCAAGCAATAATATATATAATTATTATATAATAATATATAAAATAATTGTATAATAACATATATGTATATAATATTATATACACATATGTATATAATATTGTATGCATCATATATATTATATGATGTATATTATATCATATATATTATGTTATATATTATTATTATATATAATTGCTTGATCATAGAGCATATAAATGTTAAACCTCTAAAGTTATTGCCTCGTTTTTGTACTCCCATGAGAATGCTGGTTGTTGCGCATCTTTGCCAGTACTTGGTATTTTCTGTCTTTCCCGTTTTAGCCATGCTGGTAGGTATAAAGCAGTATTTCACTGTGATTTTAGTTTTTGTTTCCATGATCACTTGTTGACCATTTGGGTTTCCTCTTTTGTGATGTACCTGGTGAAATTTAGTTGTATTTTAAAGAACAATTTTTTTTAACTCAATTGGCTAGCGAGTAAGTAACATTTCTCATCATTCTGTCTCTTTCTTCCCCTTTATCCTTGTAAAATTTTTTCTTGGCTCTTCTCTTTCTTGTTATTTTTTTCTAACAAGTGAATTTTAAAATCAGTAACCCCAACTCTTCAAGAATTTTTAGTGAATTTGCATATTTTATTTGAGAAAAACTGTCATTCAAACTGGAAGATAGCCCTGACTGATGTGGCTCAATGGCTTGAATGCTGGCCTGCAAACTGAAAAGTCGCCGGTTCCATTCCCAATCAGGGCACATGCCTGGGTTGCAGGCCAGGTCCCCAGGACAGGGCGTGAGAGAGGCAACTGATCAATGTATCTCTTGCACACTGATGTTTCTCTCTCTTTCTTCCTCCCTTCCCCTCTCTCTAAAAGTAAATAAATAAAGTCTTTTTAAAAAATTGGAAGATAATATTGTCATTCTTTCTAAGAAAGAAAAAAGTGATAAATACTAAGCTCTCCTAGTTTTTTGCCCAACAGATTGATTATCCCCTTATTTAACACTAGTTTTTGTTTCATTTTTGACAGGTGCTTATTAAAAGTGAAAATCTTTTTAGTATGCTTTTGAAATCTATGGGCCCCTTTTTAAAAATGTGCATGTTTTACAGGTTCTTGATCAATATGAACGAGAAGGATTTCATTTCCTGGCGAAGGTGTTTAATTCTTCACATTCCTTCTTAGAAGACTTGACTGGTCTTACATTGCTGCACCAAGAGACCCAAGCTGCTGAGGTAAGAGGAAAACAAGATTTATATACTGAGAACTGGTATGTTTGAAACTTATTTGATATTCAAATTTACAGAAAAAGGAGGAAGAAGTTAATTATGATTTTTCCCCCTTGGAACAAACCATCTGCAGTTGCTAGATGCTGATGTGTGCAGGGTGTTGTGTAGTAGGTGTCAAGTGCAAAAAATTGCTAATGAAGGAAGTACAGGTTATTGATTCCCAAGCACCTCTGTTTCTTATTGAAAAACAGCATGCCTGTGGCCATTGCAGAGTTGATTGTAATGTCCATTAATCCTAATGCAATTCAGGGAAGCCATTGGACTCAGGCACTGTTCTTCAAAGAGAGCACACTTGGCTTTTATTTTATAGTTTGATCAGTCTTCTTAGGCCATTGAACCCCACGATGAAATGGCTTCCTCAGTTACAACCTAAGACTTGTATTTACCTTGTCAGTTTGAATATTTTGCAGATCTTAATTTCCTGCATTCATGTCACTATAATCATGTTTATTTTTTAAAGACTGGGAATTTTTTAAAAAGTTATTTCGTTTTTTCAAATGCTCACTGTTCTTAGAAAAGGGTATGCTGTGTGTGGTGTGGGTCTATTTGTGTCATTTGGTAAAATGGATAGTTCCTCACAATGGTTGAATGGGATTAAATCAACATCCTTCTACCCTGGGTAAAAAGGCTCTAAGGAAAAATGTGCCCTATCATAGCATTTCCAGAAGCTCCATAAGGAAAACTTTAAATGTCTGTGTCCTGCAAATTGCCAGTAGTCCTATCATCTGATTTATTGATTATCTCCTACCCCACCCCTTCCTGGGGTTATATAATCCTCACCATTGGAGGAGACCCCAGGGTTCAGTGAGTAGATGGTCAGGCCCAAACTAGACCAGCTGGTGGTGAAAAGGCTGCTGTTTGGGAGACTGGAGCTACCACTGAGTATAGAAAAACCATGTGGAAATACCAGAGTCACATCCTTTGAAGCTTTCAGCAGACTGGGGTGAGAATTATAAGCATACCAGAGCAGCAAGATAGTGTATCTCTAGTGCTAGACTTACAACTGAAACTGGTTCTTCTTTAACTTCCTTTGGCTTTGATGTCCTGGGCATTCAACCAGTGCAGTCTTTCACTGATGACCAGTAGTTAGACTCATGAAGAATCTCTTCGTTTCAGAAGATGAGTGGCGTCTCTGCAGGACTTTAAGAGACTTTCCGATTTTCCCCAGAGCTTCTACTGGGTTCCCAGAGAGGGTTCAGAACTTCATGTTGATCACAGCCACCGTTTTGTCCGTTGAGCAGCAGTGTACTGCCTGATGACAAGGGAAAAATAACAGGTCTTTTCAACCGTGCAATCATTTGGCTAGTTGGTTGGGGGAATTTTTCCACCCAGCTAGAAATAATTCACATACTTTTCTTTAGTTGGCTAGAAGAAATGAAACTTGAAATTGACCCCATATTTCACTCTTTAAAACAGAGCAGATGTTAAAATAATGGGCACATTTTTTGATTAAACCTAGCTTATTTTGCATTTTAGTTTGTCAAACATTAACAGCCTTTTAAAAGACCCTGGAAGTATAAGAGAGCCACAATGACTAAAGCGATGTGGGGCAGTATGGGGCATGGTTTCATCCACAAGTCTGAGGTTTTTTTTTCAGTTTTCCTCAATTAAATTATATTTATAGTTTTGGAATCATAAGCCACATATCAAATTTTTGATTAGAGATGGTAAACTTGTTGGCATATGAGCCAGATATGGATTGCAGGTGTGTTTTGTTTGGCCTGCCCTATGTATTAAATTCTGAATAAAGCCAACATTTTTAAATTATGAGTTTTACATAAAAAAATCAGAATTTTCCCATTTATAACTTCTTTGAAATATCAGATCTGGCAATGCCAGGCCTACATTCCTAAATAGTGATGGTTATCTGGAGCCAAGAAGCAAATTATATCAATAAATAATGTATTTACTTGATATGAAATTTAAAGGTATAAAAAACATTCTGTGTGGAAAGGAAATCTTCTAAACCTATTCCTTACTACCCAGTTTTCTTAGTGGAGACAAAGACTGTTTTTAGTTTCTTGCCTAAAGGTATTCTTTTTTAACATATTATTTATATATTTATTTTTTTATTTTTCAGTTATAGTTGACATCCAATATTACTTTATATTAGTTTCAGGTGTGCAGCATAATTATATAATTTATGAACTGATCCCCCTGGCACCATACATAGTTATTAGAATGTTATTGACTATATTCCCTATACTATACTTTACATCCCCATGACTGTTCTGTAACTACCAATTTGTACTTCTTAATCCCTTCACCTTTTTCACTCAGGCCCCCAACCCCTCTCCCATCTGGCAACTCTTAGTTTTTTCTATGCATCAATGAGTCTGTGTCTGTTTTATTTGTTTATTTTGTTCTTTAGTTTCTACATATAAGGTATTTATCTTTCTCTATCTGACTTTTCACTTAGCATTATACCCTCTAGGTTCATCTATGTTGTCGCAAATGGTAAGATTTCATTCTTTTTTATGACCGAGTAATATTCCATTGTGTATGTGCACCATGTCTCCTTTATTCACTCATCTATGGATTGCTTCCATATCTTGGCTATTATAAATAATGCTACAGTGAACATAGGGGTGCATATAGCTTTTTAATTAGTGTTTTGGGTTTCTTTGGCTATATTTCCAGAAGTGGAATTGCTGAGTCATAATGTAGTTCTCACTTTGATTTTTTGAGGAAACTCCATACTGTTTTCCACAGTGGCTGCACCAGTCAGCATCTCTCCCAACAGTGCACGAGGGTTCCCTTTTCTCTACATTCTTGCCAGCACTTGTTTGTTGATTTATTGATGATAGTCATTCTTACAGATGTGAAATGATATCTCATTGTGGTTTTAATTTGCATTTCTCTGATGATTAGTGATGTTGAGCATCTTTTCATATGTCCGTTGGCCATCTGTATGTCCTCTTTGGACAAGTGTCTATTTAAGGCCTCTCCCCATTTTTTAATTGGATTGTTTGGGGTTAGGGGTTTTATTTTTGTTTGGTTTTTTGGTGATGAGTTGTATGAGGTCTTTATAAATTTTGGATATTAACCCCTTATCAGATGTCTCACTAGTGAATATCTTCTCCCACTTAGTAGGTTGTCTTTTCTAGTTTGATGTAGTCTCACATTTTAATTTTTTCTTTTGTTTCCCTTATCCAAGGAGAGATATGAGAAAAGATATTGCTATGAAAAATTTCAGAGATGTTACTGCCTGTGTTTTTATGTTTTTGCATTTTACATTTAAGTCTTTAATCCATTTTGAGTTTATTCTTGTATATGGTATAAGAAAGCGGTGTAGTTTCATTTTTTTTGTATATATCTGTCCAATTTTGACAACATTATTTATTGAATAGACTGTCTTTACCCCATCATATGTACTTGCCTCCTTTGTCATAGATTAATTGACCATATAGGTGTGGGTTTATTTCTGGGCTCTCTATGTTGTTCCCAGAGGTATTTTTTAGGTGATGTTCTCCATTTAGATGATGCTTTTCAGTTGATGATCCTTATGGGTATTGGTATTTATAGCCCCTATCTTAGAAAAGGATCATTACCTTTCTTAAAAAGCTCTTAATAGGACTGTATTTGAAAATAATGCTCACCAGAGGACCTCATAACAACAAAAATCATTATCCTATCCACATTAATTTACAGTACTGTGTAAAATATGTGTATGCATGTAAATAAATGTTTGTCAAAAAATATACATGTATCTGTTTAATGTTTTGATTTCCATATTTGATTCCCAGTGCATTTGTAAATGTTCAATAATAAAAATGCAAAATTCTGCATCCCATATAGAAAGGTCCCAACTTATTTATTTTGGCAACACAATGAAGAATACCCAATTAATTCTCATCTTAGGCTGTTTTCAGGCATCAACATTAGATTCAACCAGATAATTATATGTGACAGAATTATTTTATACATTATTTATAACATATATATTTGTACAGATACTGTTTTTTAAAAAGAGAATTACTGAACATCTTTTGAAAATTTGATAGCAGGGTACTGTGCTAGTGACTGAATACAGAAGTTAATGAGGCAAGCTCATGATCTAGTGTGAGAAACAGACACATAAATAGGGCACTCTAATAGCATTACAAATGTTTTAGTAATTTATATATTAATTGCTGAGAGAGCAGTTACTCCTGCCTGGGGGAGTAAGGATGTCAAGGAAAGCTTCACAAAGAAAGAAACAAATATTACAGTTAGGGTTATAAAATTAATTATTTTAATTGAGGTGTAATTGACATGTAACATTATATTACTTTCAGGTGTTCAGTATAATGATTTACTATTTGTACATACTGCAAAATGATCACCACAATAAATGTAGTTAACATCCATCACCAGTTAGTTTTAAAAGATAAATAGGCTATCTTTAAAAATAAAAGTTAGATTTGGGCAGAGAAAGTGTAGGGAAGTAGGGGAGGGCATTCTAGGCTGAATTAAAAAAATCTCAGAGGCCAAGTCTTTAGTGTATTACTCATAATCATGAGCATGTAGCTGGAGCCAGAGTTTCCTGAAATAAGATAAGGTTTTTTTTTTTTAAAATAACAGCTTTATTGAATTATAATTCACATACTGTGAAGTTCACCCTTTTAAAATGTACAATTTGGTGGACTTTTTTAGTATATTCACAGAGTTGTGCTACTTATTACTACTAAGTTAGAACATTTTCATCACACCCAAAAGAAACTGCACCCATTAAGCAGTCACTCCTCGTTCCCTACTCCTCCTGGGCCTGGCAACGCTGCTGTACTTTTTTGTCTCTATAGACTTGCCTTTTCTGGACATGTCATGCAAATGGAATCTCACAATTTGTGGCCTTTTGTATCTGGCACCTTTAACTTAGCATGATGTTTTCAAGGTTCATCCATGTTATGGCAAGATAATTCTCTTTTAGTTAAAAGAGAAAAACTTGTGATGCTATTAAGTTTTCTCGTATCCTTTAATACCGCTGGCCTGTCTCCCAAATTATAGTCCCTTTATGGAGGAATGCATAACTGATCCTACTAGAGACTGCAAATCTACTTAGTTTCATAGAAAGGGGCACAGAGATAATGGATTGGGAGGTATTTATTTATTTATTTATTTTTGAGAGAGAAACATTGATTTGTTGTTCCACTTATTTATACATTCATTGGTTAATTCTTGTATGTGCCATGACTGGGGATTGAACCTGCAATGTTGGTGTATCAGAACAACACTCCAACCAACTAAGCTACCCAGGCAGAGTTTGGAGGATATATTTAAGACAGAATCATCTAGATCTATGCAACCCAATTTTTTTGCACCCATCCCTCTTCCATCATTCAAAAACAATTGCCATTATTTCACTCTAGGTTACTAGTATAATAACACTGCTGTTGAGATTAGCAGACAAATCACCAGGTCAGTTTGTGTTGCAGGAGGGCTTGAAGTGCAAGATGCAGAATGGGGACTGGGAATGTGGTGGAGGGGGTTGCCAGACTTACAAAGATGAGTTTGTTTTGGGCAATGATGATTTTGAGGTAATGGAATAAATGAGCAAAAGTGGATAGTATTAGAGATACGATGGAGATAGAGCTTAGAGAATAAAAACAACTGGTAGATTGATTTTGCAGACAAAGGAAAATTATCCTGTTTCATTTAGTGAAATGAGAAGAAGCTACTGAGCTAAGATGCAATAAAATATTTAAATGAGAAATATGTGTGGTAGACATTTACCTCAAACTATAGATTAAAAATTTTTAAATGCCTCATAAACACTTTCTCTAATGTTATATTTCATAAAGTACAGGCATTGGACAGAGACCTCTTTGTCTATAGTCCATCTAGCTGCCAAATTATAGTTACATTCCACCCATGAAGTATTAGAAAGCCTCACAGAGGAAAAGGCCACTCACCTTTTTACTCTCTGAAAATGTTGCCATTTGAATAGGGAATTTTGCATGAAGTTCTGACCATTACTTTCAAGATCCTTAGGGAGAATGGTTTTGGGTATTTGGAGATTGAGCCCAGTTCCCTATTGCTCCTAGACATGTTTATCCAGGTGGAACCAAACAAATGGCCTTAAAGTTGATTGGACAAGATGTCCAAGTCATAGAGCTGGTGAAGTATTCACCAAATGCTCTTTAAATTGCCGAATTTGTTGAAGAAGGACTCAGTCTAAATCAAACATGTGAATGACTTAACCATGTTTTCATAAAATTTGCTATGACTTGTCTTTTTTAGGGTTATTTATCAACTAACTACCAGTTCACATGTATTGATTTCATTCCAGCTGTGGGTTTAACTTCAACATTGTGCTGTGGGAAATGCCAAATAATTTTCAAGCTCTATCTAACTAGAAAGAAAAGACTGATTCGTAAGAGAATTAATAAAGCTATATTGGTATATACTTGAGAAATTCAAATTCCAAAATCCCATAATACAACTTCCCTGAACTACTTCCTTCTCATTCTTGACAGTTTGCAAGTTCCATGATTTCAGGATTAATTTTAGGCTTTGTTTCCTTCTCTTGCCTTGTCCATATTATCTGTATTTCATGTTGTATCATATAGTTATGTTTTCAGGATTGTAGTTACAGCACTCTTTTAATATAGTCGTAGAATTAGGGATTAATGAATGATCATTTAAAAAGAAAGCTTAACACCAACTTTAACATAGGATATAAAATCATGAACAGCCTGGCAGAAATGAACAAGGCTGAGCCGATGGCTTAATTCTGAATAAAAACTCATATTCTGACTCATCTACTACAGAATTCAGGATTGCAGAAAATAAAGTGTCCGTTTTTCTCATAGCAGGAAAGTCATAAGAAAAACATTATAGTCATGTGATATGACTTCATTGGCATGACAATTTACTATTCAGCAAAGTAAATAGCTCAATTAACAAATGTTTCTGCTGGGCCTTTTGCACTTACACTGAGTTTTTGGCCTCTCCCACTCACAGCTGGTTTTGATTTGGTTCCTGTGGATTATTTGTTTTGTTTTGTTTTGTATTTAACAACAGTCAGATATTTATGCACAGCTTCATCAAGAGCCTCTGATGACAAATAGCCTTTGGAGGCCAGTAGAAGCTGTGGGAAACCCCGTGTCAGCACTTAGACCTGTTTGCAATGGAGAGGAATTGCTCTGGGGACTGACCTGGCCTGTTCATGAGTCCAGTTCTCTTTTCCCAGAGCTTTCTGCTAGCCCCTGTCCAGCCTGCACTGGCCCATCCTCAGACTGTATCTTCTCTTGATTTTTCCTTATGAAGCAATCCGTCAAGACACAGCCTTGGCCTTCTGTCCTAAGTGAGAGGGGAAAGGCAGTAACAACAGGCAGAAAGCCATTTAATTCTTAGATTGGGAACTACAAACTAGTTTTTGAAATAAGGTTTGGCTATACCCCTGCAGAACTCACTTTATAAAATGAGTCTCTTTTATTTGCTGTCAGAGTTATCTACGTGGATTTGACATGTTTTGGTAAGTTGGTATTAGGGAAGGATTCCAGTTGGAGGATAGGCATTGAAGTCTGGGCAGAGTTCCCCACCCTTAAGGAGTCTTGGATGGTATAATCCATTTGGAGGCCTGAGGGAGAAAGATGGGGAGAATCGTAAATGCTAAAAGCAGCATTAAAACAGGAATATTAAGAAATAGAACTTGAGAACTGTATTCTCCTTAAATTTTAGTTCTTGTTTTGCTAGTGTTCTCATGAGTACTTGGGTGAATGATTTAAACGTTTTGTATATCAGTTTCCCCACTTACAATAAGAAGATTGAACCATATGTGAAATCCTTTTTAGCTCTAATAATTCAGTGATTTTAATTCAGATATACCCAGTATGACCAAAAAGTAAAAAGGTGGCTAATTCTTATGTCAAAAAATGTTTTAAAATGGCTCTGACTGGTGTGGCTCAGTGAGTTGGGCATTGTCCCACAAAGGGAAAGGTCACCCGTTCAATTTCCAGTCAGGGCACATGACTGGGGCCAGGTCCCCCATTGTGGGTGTATGAGAGGTAACTGATTGATGTTTCTCTTGCACATCCAAGTTTCTCTCCCACTTTTTCTCCCTCCCCCTCTCTCTAAAAAGAAAGAAAGAAACCTTTTTTTAAAAAAAAGTTTTAAAGTGTATCAGAGTGATTACTTTTTGTGCATTTTATAAATATTCTCTGGTGTCTATCATATCTGGCTGTCATTGCTAGAAGAATTTTTGGTCACATTCTTTTGAGATTTAGAACTACTTTGAGCTTTAAAAGAACATTTCTCATACTGTGTATTGGTTGGTGTGTGTAGCAGTGTATATAAATCCAAAACGGTGTAATCCAGCCAACTGACCTCATTCTCCAGACTTGGCACGCAGGACTTTTGGCTTCTTCATAAACTCAAGTCTCACCTCACCATAATTGAGTACGTTCATAAAGATGAATGCCAAATCTCCCTTGTTTTAAGTAATGGCAGTATCCTTAGAATGTCAAATGTGTAGGAGGCAAAGAGTTTCTTTAAAAAGTGGCCGTATTACACTGTAACACACAGAATGAATGGGTAGCCTGAACTCTGGCCTGATCAGAAGGCCTGAGTTCATATCCTCACGGCAACAAATGGCTGTGGCTGCTGTGTTCAACTGTATGGGTTGTGCAGGACGGGACCATGTGCAGTGGCCCTATGTGAGACCTTGGGTCATTTCCTTAATGTCATTGAGCTTCACTTTCTTCATTTGTAGAGTGGAATAAATAATTCCTACTTCTCACAATTACTGTGAACATTAAATAAGAAATCATCTTTCAAAAGAACAGGTAGATAAACTACATCAAAACTGTGTGCTTCAAATAGTTTTTTGCAAATTATATATTTGATAAGGAACTGATATTCACAATATATTGGGAACTCTTGCAACTCAACAATAAAAAAAAAACCCAATTTAAAAATGGACAATGGCCCTGGCTAGTATGGCTCAGTGGATTGAGTGCCAGCCTGTGAACCAAAGGGTTGCTATTTCGATTCCCAGTCAGGGCACATGCCTGGACTGCAGGCCAGGTCCCCAGTAGGGAGTGCATGAGAGGCAACCACACATTGATGTTTCTCTCCCTCTCTTTCTTTCTCCCTCCCTTCGCTTCTCTCTAAAAATAAATAAATAAAATATATATATTTTTAAATGGGCAATGGTTTTAAATAGACATCTCTCTAAAAGTTACACAAATGTTCAATAAGTACATGAAAAGGTGCTCAACATCATTAGCCATTAGGGAGATCAAATCAAAACCACTGTGAGGTACCAGTTCATACCCACTAAGATGAATATAATCAAGAAAACAGACAGTTTTGAAGAGGATATAGAGAAACTGGAACCCTCATACGCTGTTGGTGAGAATGTAAAATGGCACAGCCACTTTGGAAAACAGTCTGGCAGTTCCTTAAAAAGTTAAACACAGAGTTACCATATGGCTCAGAAATTTTACTCCTAAATATATAATTGAGCAAAATGGAAACACATGTTCATTCAAAAATTTGTATACCAATGTTCATAACAGCATTGTTTATTCATAATAGCCAAAAAGTAGAAACAACCCAGCAGTCCATCAAACTGGTAAAGGAATCAACTATTATAAAATAAAGGGATATTATTTGGCAATAAAAAAGGAAGAATTACTGTTACATGCTTCAATGTACATGAACCCTGCTAAGTGAAAGAAGCCAGTCACAAAAGGCCACACATTATAGGATTTCACATATAAGAAATTTCCAGAATTTTAAAATCCATAGAGTCAAAAAGCAGATTAATGGTTGCCAGGGAGTGGGGGTGGGAGACTGGGGGAAAGTAAGGAGTCACTACTTGTGGATAAGGACCTCTTTTTGAGATTATGAAATGTTCAAATCTTGGCTTGTGGTAATGGTTGTACAACTTGAACATGCTAAAATGTTGAATTATATACACTTTAAATGGGTGAATTGCAAGGTATGTGAATTATATCCCAATGAAGTTTTTTTTAAAGGAAGAAAAGAAAGCGTGTAGCCCCGATGTACACTTTGGGATTCTCTGTGCTTCCTCCTCTTTTCCTTGTCTCTCTTGCTCTCTGAGGGCAGTGATGATTTTCTGTCTGTGACAGGTTATCAGAGCATGCTAACTTATTGTTTGTAGAGGTGACAATAATTTCTACCATTTTTATTGTGCCTCAGTGTTCAAAGACTTAGACTCTGCTCACCATTTAACTCTTTCTTACACTGTGGATAGCCAGTAAGTACTGAGAGTGCTGAGTAAGGAGGGAGAATATGGAAGCGGGGCCACTGGCCAAATGCCTCCCAGGCAGACTTTATAGTAGAGAGAAAGTCAGAATGTCAGTTCCAGCCACAGAGACCCTCATGGAGTTGTTAGGGGATGTTGAGAGTGCCTTGGTATCTATTATTTTAAGTTGAAGTATGTGTTTCAAAGACCCATATCCCAACCTGTATCTGAACTTTTTTGATTTCCCTCTTTATCACAGGATTTCGTTTTTTCCCAAGACCCTTGATTTTGAAATTCTTGAACATACAAAGTTCGTTAAAAGGTACAATAAATTCTCCATGTACCTTCTACCTGGATTCAACAATTAACATTTTGTCACACCTAGTTGCTCTCTCTCGCACACACACAGACGTGCACACGCAATATGCGCACGCACACACCACATCATATACACACTCACACGTTTCTCTTCCTGGACCATTTGAAAGTAAGTTTCATATACATCGATACTTCAACCTAAATTTTTAGAATGAAACTGTCCAGAATACAGACATTTTTCTGTGTAAACAATACCATCAGTGTCACCAAACAACAAACAATAATTCCATATCACCTAAAGTCCAGTACATATTCAAATTTCCCCAGTAGTAAACAGGATTTTAAAAGCACCTTTTAAACCATTGTTTGCTTTTCTTCAAGTTTACAATTTATACCTATAAAGTTTTTTAAAATAATAATTAAGTATCAATTACTTGTATATAAATCTGGACATATCTGTTAAGCTCTTGACACCCTCCTCTCTTAATAGGGAGACTTGCTTATCCTTTTTGGCAGTGCACCCCAGAGATCCTGCTGTTCCAGGCAGGTCTCTCCCAGCCCTGAGCAGTGGTTCCTGCCTACGGTCCCCAAGGGGTCCCCATGCCTGAGGCTTTTGAGGAGGTAGGGATGGGACTATGAAAGCCACTTCCCATATTTTGAAAAGCCTAACAGAAATAAAACATTTACGACATTGAGATTACATTGACCAACTAAACTATCAAGTTGGGGGGGGGGGGTTTGTTTTATTTGTCAGAAGCTCTGATTGGCTGTTATGTATGCTTTTGAATTAGAAAAACAGTAAGATAAAGTAGTTCCTTTTGTTGGGTAGGAGAGGTTTTTCTGAGATCTAGTCCTGTGAGAAAGATAGTGGGGATTAGGAAGTGGGAGCCACCAGCATCAGCAGTGCAGGGTCCCAGGGAGGTGTTCTTGCAGCTTGTCCTGTGACCATTATTCTAGGGGCTGTATTTTTACAGCTGACCCTTCTCACTTGCAAACAGAACAGCTGCCATGTGTTGAATTTGGGGGTTGTCCATGTTTTGATGCTGTAAAATTAAATTGATTTTTTGGTTCTGAAACCTTAGTGTTGCTTCATCTTGTTTCTCAATTAGCTGTGGGAGAGCAGAGAGGAAAGGGAATATGAAATATTCTGAGATACATATATGTACTTATTTATTTTGATCCTCACCTGAGGATACGTCTATTGATTTTAGAGAGAGAAGAGGGAGGGAGAGAGAGAAAGAGAAACATACATCAGTTACCTTCCATATGCACCCCAGCTAGGGATCAAGCCTGCAACCTAGGTATGTGTCCTGACCAGGAATCAAACCTGTAACCTTTAGGTGCATGGGATGGTGCTCCAACCAACTGAGCCACCTGGCCAGGGCTGAGTTGTATTTTTTTTAATTAAATATTGTCGGGTTCAGTCATAACTTCTATCAGTCCATCAACACTTATTAACCCCTTGCCAAGTTCATAGTGGTGTGGGGATTCAAAGAGGTACAAGCCAGGCCTTCAGGAGACAGACATGGCATAATCAGGGGGGTAGGATGGAAAAGTAACTGAGACCGCAGGGCAGTGGGTGTGCCAGAGAGCTGAACGCATGGTACACTGAGTCCTGCAGGTTTTTAGGAGCATCAGATACAGAGAGAGGGCTCCAGGCAGGAGTTAGATTTTGAGCTGGACCTCCAAGGTTGGAACTGCGAGTGTAAGAGAGGAAAGAAGGCATTCCAGAAAGGCCCATGACATGGAAGCATCTGAGATCTCTGATAAAAAGTATTAGGAGGGGTATATCAACCAGTATTGATTACATTATCTGTATTTTTTATGAAACTTTGGTACCTAGCCTTTGGATGCCCACACCGGTCCTATCAGGTGGCTACCACCCCATTTTATGGATGAGGCTGTCAAGGCTCAAAGAATGATGAATTGATTTGCTAAGTTGACTGGACATTGTTCAACTTAGCTGGGCTGTGTTCATCTACATCTTGAGGTTTCCTTCATAAGCCTGCATGTGTTCCACTTTCTAGAGACTACCTCTACTTTTAGATTGCGTGGTTTAACAAAGCCCTTTTGCTTTTTGTCTGTTTCCTTATACCTGCATTCTTGGAAAGCATGGTGTATTTCACTGTACCAACCTGGGGACTGGTCAGCCAATGTCACTCTGCTTTCTTACTACTCTAAGAATAGATAGGCTTCTAATAAAATCTGTGGAAATGAAGTTTTTATTCAATCATGATTCCAGTTTTGGACTATATAATAAAGAGTACAGGTTGGAATCATCTTTATATAGATGATATAGATATAGATATAGATATAGATATAGATATAGATATAGATCTCCTGGGGTACCTGTGCAACATTTCTTTAGGTCAGTGTTTTTCAACCTTTTTTCCATTATCGCCTCTCCTAAAGAGAAAATTTTATTAATTTTAAACTTTAAAATTCAAAAGGCTGAAGGTCTATTAGGTGTATAATAAGATCTCATTATGCTTTTAATTTGCATTTTCCTAATTATCGATGAGGTGAGACAGCTTATGTTTATTATTTATTTGAATTCCTTTTCCCTGGTGGTTCATTTCTGTATTTCAACTCTGAAAATCCCTATATGTTCTGCTTATGTAACCCTTGTTAAAAAAAAAGAAAAACACAATAGGATGACTTAGTTATTCACTTGAAAAATACCATGGAACCCACAGACCTGTGTTCTAATCCCGGATGAGCTGTTCAACCTTGGCAGAGTCCTGTCTATGCCTCTGGTCCTCAGTGTCCTCATTTGTTAAATAAAGATATTGCCTGGGCCCTGGCTGGTGTAGCTCAGTGGACAGAGCGCGGGCTGGGAACCAAAGGGTCCCGGTTTGATTCCCAGTCAGGGCACATGCCTGGGTTGCAGGCCAGGTCCCCGTGAGGGCCATCTGAGAGGCAACCATACATTGCTGTTTCTCTCCCTCTCTGTCTCCCTCCCTTCCCCTCTCTCTAAAAATAAATAAAAAATAAAATCTTTAAAAATAAATAAAAAATAAAATCTTAAAAAAAAAAAAAACGATATTGCCTGGGTGAGAGCCGTGGTTCTCAATCTGGCTGCTTGTTAGAATTTTACCTGGGGTGTTTTCTAAAAATACTGCTGTTTAGTCCACACTTCTACCAGAAATTTGATTCTATTGGATTAGAGCTTTTTATATCTTTTCTAATCTAATATTCCATAATAATGATAGAGTATTTTTAATACCTAGGTTTCGTGGTTTTGACCATCCCACTTGTGTGTACCCTAAATTAAATATGGCAGAGGGTTATTTTCTATTTTTGGAAATGAGTTATAAAAAGGAGGAAACTCCTGAATTTAGTCCACAGAGGAAACATGGTGTCAACAGTAGAAATATTTTTTGTAGCTGATTTTCTTTCAGCATTAGTAGGGTTTTTTTTTCATTGACAGCTGTCATGACAAAATGCACATCCAATGACAATATTAAAAACTCATAAATGAGCCTTAGAAGAAATGAGGCACATGTCAGGCGAGGGCCCAGCACAAGTCTGAAAAGGCTGAATTCATAAATTCCTGACAGTGAACTTCCCACTGTAAGATTCTATCCCGTGGCCAAAGGCCTTAGTTGCAATTCCAGTTGGAGAAGGGGCTTCCCAGGCCTGGGATCACGGTACAGGTTGTGCTCCAGGAAGAGCTGGCCAAACCACTGCTCTCCTGGACTGGACCATGGGTGAGGCCATCACTGGGGCTGGGGAAAGGCACCAAGAAAAGGCGTATACTATTCCATCTGCCTCCTTGTATTTCCAAAAGTCTGCATAATGAAAAGTTGGGGTTTTTTCCCCTGACATTGGGTCAGCAGTGTTTTCTAGTACCCATTTGCCATTTACATGTAATCAGTGTCTGACAGTTGTGTGGCACTTGTATTTTTCAGAGTGGATTTACTTGCATTTACTCCATTGATCATCATAGCAATCATATTCGATAAAAAGCCTTTGTAGCCTTTAGACCCTGGCTATGATAGCAAAAACCAAAAGTTCAAACTGGATTTAACATAAATGAAGAATCTGTAACTAGGGCATGGAATCCAGGCCCCAAGGATTCTAGGTTGGGGGTTTAATGTCATGTCCATCTTTTTCTTCATTGCTCATCTCTGTTTTCTCTTTGTTGATGTCATTCCCTCTCATTGCATACAGTTTCTCTGCCCCCCCTACCCCATGTAGCCAAAAACATAGCCTCAGTTAATTCCACAATCTCTTCCTTTAAAAGCATGTTTCCCAGTGACTCCAAAAGGAAAACCTAGGACACAGACTGTGATTGACTAGGTTTGAGTCACATGCCTTCTCTGAGCGACTTGTAGTAGACAGGGATGGGCTGTCGTGATCAGCCAGTTTGGACTACAGGCAGGGTGTAGTGATTGGCAGCCTGCCGTAGAACCTCGTGCTTGAGGTGTGATGGGCACAGTCTACCCCGAAGGAGGGGGCACTGATGTGGGTGAATAGGTGCTGGGCATATGTATAGAAGTCCATTCTAAGTCCAGGCTACTCTCAATTCTACTATGTCTGTCCTTGGCCCTCCTATATAGTTCTTTTCTGTGAGCAATTTCAAATTAAGGACTTCAGTGCAAATTTTGAAATTCTCATCCCCGTATTTGCCCCCAAGCTTGACTTACTCTCTGAATTTACCCCGTCTTCTCACCTAACCACAGCCAACATAAAAGAACGCTTCACATGGGGTTCTTTAGCGAACTAGCTGCTCACCTCACCCCCCACCACGAAAGAAAGAGTTTTCTCCAAGACTGAAACATAGGGTTTCTCCCCTTCTCCACCAGCACAAGTGTCTTATTCTTGTTAAGACTCAGCTGTTCCTCCTTCCAAACACCCACACAGCACTGTGAGACCACACCTCTTACAGTGGGGAAGGGAGTGCCCTGCTTTCCTCTGCTGCCCAAGTATGGGCTGGAGAGCTGGGGACAGGAGGCCAGTGTGAGGCTTTGTCTTTCGGCCCAGATGGTGATGGTCAGTAACAGTGTTACCGCCTTAGAACATGTGCCTTCGGTCTCCTCTGTAGTCTAAAAAATTACTTGCTATGCTGAAACTTGTTGATAAACTAAGATCTGTAATTAGGAACATAAGCTACACAAAACAGGCCTCGAACAAATGAACAGTTGTGGGGTATTATGGGCCCCTGTGGATTATTTGACTGAAGAAAAGGAGAGGGGGAAAGCTGGTTGCTGTTGAACAAATTGCTACCAGATGTAGATTTCAATAAACACCACACTGTTGTTCCCTTGCCCGAAGGTGCTATGAATTTCTCGAGGCAACAGAGCAATCAGTAAACTGGCGACTAGTCCAACATGAATGGAGCCTCCTGGTGTTCCCTGGTCTGGATGTTTGTCCACAAAATGCAAAGCAGACCCTGAGTGTAGGGGGCTATCTCCCCTACCTGACATTTTACAGGAGAGTAATATACTTTCAAATGTAGCAAGAGGATCCCATGGAAACTAAAAGAAGTGGGAACTGTGGTTAGAATATTGCAAAAAGAAAGCATCACCGAGAGGCTGCTTTAAGAGAAAAGGGGTCAGTGGTTTTTCTTACAGAAGCTAATTCTAACAGCCATAGGACAAAGCTGCTTCGGTCAGTAAATATTGGAAAGTCCGTCCATGCCACATGAGGAAGAAAGCCCACTTTTCTTCCCCACCGCTGTGAAACTTACAATGAGAGGAAGAGGAGCACTGAAGTGGTAGTTACAAGTAAATAACGGACGACTTTCTGTGTCCTGCTCTGTGTGAACTTGCAACGTGGGAGCTGCTTGTCTGTCTTCACCAACTGATGCCATGGGCCAGCCAAAATATGAGCCTGAGAATTTGAGACTGAAGGTCCCAGAGCCATCACAGAACTTTGCTATACCTTGAAGGGAATGGAAAAGAGAGAAATCAAAATTGAAAGAGGGAGGGAGAGAAAGTACAATCGATTTTAGTTCAGTACAAACTTCTCATGTTACTTAGAACAAAGTGATTCTAGATATAGTGATTTCCCTGACCTTTCTCTTGGTTACAGCTCTATAATAAAAAGTCAAGTACCAAATGGATAGTTGGCCCAAATCCAACACATATGAATTCACCACAATGTGGTTCTCTAATCCCTCCTTCTCAATCAGATGTTCGGCTTCTTGAGGGCAAGGATACCTTTCCCCCTTGTATTCTCATTGACTAGCAGGTGCTTTGTATGTAAGTACTCAGAAAGTATACGTTGGTTGTATGGGGAAAAAAGAGCAGTTTTACAAGAAAAAAACATGAGCTACTGAGACAACACTTTTGTTTTGAAGTGTATTTAAAAGTTGAAGGGGCATGGGAACCAATTGGAAGTCTGGACTTTAAATTCAGCAGCATCAGGGTTGTTATTTGGCCCTCAATTGATACTTTTCTGCCTTGACTTGAATTCTGGGCCATCTTATGGGGTAGTTTGTTTTTCTTTGGACAAAGATGGTGCGATGGCTAACTTCTGACAGCTTGCTATATTCCAGATGTCATACTAAGCATTTATTTGGATTATCTCATTTAGTCTTCACAGCCACTTTATTTCACAGATGAGGAAATTGGGGCACATGGAGGCTAAGTTGTGTGCTTTTTTATTTTTAAGATTTTATTTATTTATTATTAGAGAAGAGAGGGAGAGAAGCATCAATGTGTGATTGTGTGATTGCCTCTCATCATGATCTATGGGTCCTACCTCTTCAGGTCAGAAGTTCAGTTTGCATGAAGATTCTCAAGAACTAATTCCTAATAGCCGAAATCATAAGAGATTGATACTATAGACTAGGCTATTTAATTTGTCGTGTCTCTCATACCCACTATGTACATGGGGAAAGAGTCGGTAATCAGAAAATTTCATGATCGCCTCATAGAGCTGGGATACCTCAAGTACTGAAGGGATCTCTTCTCCAGTGAGATCATCTTGCTAATTCTAGAGTGGCAAAGATATCAACAAATTCTTGGATCCCTCTATCTAAACTGCACATGGGCCCTGCTACCATCTATGAACAATCTTCTAGAGTTATGTAGGTTTTTAGCTTTTTTAATTAAAATATATCTCCTGAGATCACTCCTTTGTCCCTTTGATTAAAGGTACAAATCCCCAGTCTCCTCAACTGCTTTTCTACAGCCTTTTCAGATGACTAACTTTCACACATGGCTGATGTCCTCCAAGGGCATGTCAGTTCTTACTATTGCATTATCCAAGGCTAACCTTATTTTCAAGATATGCGGAACCCTCAGGATCCGCCCCCCACCCCCCGCCATATATGTGGTAAGTAGAGTCATGATCACACAGGGAAATCTCAAATAAGTTATTGGAAACCTGGGGAAAATATTCCTTTGATCTTAATAGAAAGAAAAAGACAAATTGGGTGCAAAAACAAACCAAAATTTCTGAGTCTTTATCAAGGAGGTTGCCTTTTGAAAAGTAGAGATCAGGTCCAGGGGCTTGATCAAATAGGAGTAAAGTAGACATTTGTAGGACATTTGAGTAGACAACTTTCAGTAGAGTTGAACCCATAGGGAGATGATGGGCCTCTTGGCCTGAATATTCCACGGGTACAAAGGGTCTCTGCCAGCAAATATGAATGTGGCTGTTGTGCCCTGGATTTTCTGTACTCAGCAAATGTTTATTGTTGGACTATAAGTAACTGGAAAGCAGGCAGTAGATTTCACTCAAGTCTGATTCCAGCATCTGGCAAGAAAACTGACATACACAGAAAATACAATAAATATTTGTTTTTTAAAAAATGAATGAGATTCCATTTATATGAAACATCTAGAATAGGCAAAATCTATAGAGACATAAAGTAGATTAGTGGTTGCCAAGGACTGGAGGGGCGAGCAGATGGGTCAGAGAGTTGGAGGGGGAAAGGAGTGACTGCTAATGATACTGGGTTTCTTTGGGACATGATGAAATATTCTGGAATTAGATAGTGGTGATGGTTGTACAACTCTGAATATACTCCAAACCACTGAAATGTACCCTAGTGGGTGAATTATATGGTATGTGATTTATATCTCAATAAATTTTAACTGTATGAGAGGTGAAACTCATAAAAAGGCCCACTAGACATCATGCAAACTATATGGTAGGGAAGAGATTAGGGGCACCCTAAAAAACAATTCATTCGTGCTAATATGATCTACTAGAATCCTTTGGAGTTAGCCCTTGAGGAATGGAGAACCAGTTTACTAGCTTGTTTACACAGGCTTGAGATCTGTAATAAAGACCATTTCAAAAGTTGAATTACCTTAGGGTTGAGAATGTGTTAGGATCGGGGCACTGAGGTTTGCAGAATAAAGTCGAAGAGATGAACACTTTTCTGGAACACAACTATTGCGGGCGCTAGTGTTCAGACCCATTCACTGTAGTGTGTTTTATGCACAGTAGCATCTCCAAGTTACCCACAGTATTCCACAACTCATCAACATTCACTAAGTGCCTACTGTGTGCCAGTTGCCAAACCAAGGGAGAACCAATTCTTGTCTGCTGAAGTGCACCGTCTCCTGGGCTCCAGCAAGCACGGTGCCAGTCCAGTGGGGGACAGGCCTAGTTGCTGCTAAGCTGAGTGGTCTGTTAAAACCCAGAAAGGATAGTGGAAGCAAATAACCCTCACTTTCTTACCAACCGTGGAGTATCTACAGCTCTCTCTACTGTGCCAGAGTGAAACTGGAAGATCCCTTGTACAGTAAGAGGAGGAGTGGTCATTTTGATGTTGACAGGGCCGAGAGTTCTCTGGATTCCCAGGGGAGGAGAACAGACAGAGTCATGGGCCTTCTTGCCATGTGGCCTGAGCACTGAATGTCCTTGAAGTGTGGAAAGTCCTGTCCACAAGCTTTGCTAACTTTTTTCTACGTAGAAATAAGCCAAGAAGTTTCAGAGTAATCCAGAATCATCTTCACAAAAGATAATACCAGAAAAACTCAGAGGGATAAAAAGATAAGCTTGTTAAGAAGAATATTTCCCAGCCTTGGCTGGCCCTTTTGCCAACAAAAGCAAAACCTCAGTCATTATTTAATGAGCGAGAGAGAATAGCTAGGAAAGGGTGGAGAAGTAGGCAGAAGGAGGCTATTTAAAAGACCTTAAAGTACTGCAGCTGTTTTGGCTAATTTTTCTGTTTCAGTGATGTTCCAAGCTCTTTGTCTTCTATGTGGGGTGAATTCATTTGGCTCTCTCATGAGTCATCCTGCCCACAAATAACCGTTCTTGGAGTAGCCCTCATGAAAATAGACAATTCACATTGCATTGTGTGATTTGGCAGTTTTGTGTCCCTTCCCTGGGTGGGCTGTGCTGTGTCTGCTCTGCCTGCCTCCATACATGTCAGGACTTCTAAGGTCTAAGCACACCCTCAGTTTGTTTGGGGGGGTGGGGGTGTACAGGAGACATCTGGAGTACAAAACTGAGGCGGGCAAGGAAGGCTGCTCATCCTAAGTGTTTCTAGATTTGATAGACATAACCTTCCTCAAAGAGTTTAGTGAGAATTACCTGTGGAAATGTGGACAACATCGGAGGAAATGCTGTGTAAATAAATGTTACTATCATTTCCACCTGGATCTTGCCAAATGAGCATTTCCTGTTAGATAGTATTTTCTTTACTATATGGCCAGCAGATCTGATCAGCATTTTTATGTAAGATTTCCCTAGAGACACTGAGCTCTTAAAGCACAGACTAGAATGGATATCTTTGTTTTTGCTGCATAGCAAAATCTCTTCCTGAACGAGTATCATGATTTTACTCTGAGAAATCATCTGGGACCTCACTCTTACCCCATGTACTTCTCTGGTGGAGTTGACTCTACTTTTTTGGCTCAGGGTTGGAGTGTGTAACTGAGGCCCAAGACAGTCAGCAAGCACATCATATTTCCCTGGCCATAATGATTAATTCACAAATAAGCATATGACCCAGTCATAACCAATGAGGTTCAATGAGACTTTGGCTAAGAGGCCTGGAACAGGGCTTGGAGCTTTGCCAGCCTTCAAAGGCTAGGGCAGTGGGCTAGGGCAGTCTTCAGTGATGTGAGTGGAGAGACAGTTTGAGCAGGGACACCACACATGGCAGAGAGCTGTGTCTAGCTGAGCTGAGAGAAGGCAAGCACACTCATGGTGTTAGCCCCTAAGCCCCGAAGGCACCATTGTCCTGGTCTTTCTAGGCATGTGAGCCAGTAAGTTCCCTTTTGGCTTGAGTAAATCAGGGTTGCGTTTTCTGTCCCTTGTGCCAGGAGTTCTAACTCATTCAGGGCAGCATTTCACTCATACCCAGCATATAGCAGTACCTGGTGTGTAAAGGAAGCTCAGTATATATTTATTACATAAATTCTCATTCAGCTGAACAGTTGTTTATTGAATACTTATGAGGAACAAGGTGTAAGCATACCCTACTTGATGGTGTTTCACAGTTCCTTTTTTTTTACAAATTGAAGGTAACAGCCTACACCAGCAAAAAGATTGCAATTTGCTTTATTGCAATACTCACCTTATTGCGGTGATCTGGAACCAGCTCCACAATGGCTTTGAGGCATGCCTATATTGTCTGGGTCCTGTAGGGCTGCGCTGTTTAATACAACAGCCACAGCCATGTATGGCTCTTCCCATTTAAATTTAAATTAGTGAAAATTCAATAAAATAAAAGCTTCAGTTCCTAAGTCACACCACCCACATTTCAAGTGCTCAATAGCCACAGATGGCAAGTGGCTACCATATTGGCAGTGCAGATATAGAACATTTCCATCACTGCAGAAAGTTCTATAGGACAGCAGTGCTGTAGAGAATACAAATATGCATAAGACTCAGACCAGGCCTCCAAGAAGCTGCATTTCCTCAGTTGTTTATTTTGAAATTATCAAAACAATAGAGCATAACATGCGGAATTATAGTCTGACTTACTGAAAAGACTGATATATGAAAAGTCAGCTTTATTTCTTTCGTGTGTAATTATTTACCTATAAATTCTAACGAAGTAGTTTGATGAAAAAAAATTACTATGTAAAGCCATACATTATACAAAGTAAAAAGTGCCTAAACGTTCTTTAACACAAGAGGAGCCAGAATTTACTGGGCCTAGAAACCGAAGGTACTCAGAATACCTTGTTGACTTTTGGAGACTTTGTAGGAAATAAGTCATTGATTTTAAGTGAAGCTTCACCGAGTAGTAAGGCCCTAAAATTTCTTACAGAGCTTGCTTCTTCTTGTTACCCAGTACGACTCACATGAGCTAAACCATAACGATGACAGGTCTGAAACGGCGTGGTCCAGAGTAATTCATTCTTGCAGATGGCCACTGGGCGTCCAAGAGCTCCTCTTCCGCTCTTTCGTGTCCCACATCTGACTCCTCACCACCCCTCCTTCAGCGCGGGGTGCCTGAAGCATTTTTTACCTCCAGCGTAGTCATTTGAAGAGGTATGAATGTTTCCCCACAGCTCCTTCCTCCATTTCTCCTGTAGTTGTGAAAGAGGCTGACCAAGAGTCTGTCAGCTTGTTCCTTGTTAGCCTGGAAGCCGTCAGCACTCGGAAGGCTGAACGGATTCTACCCTCACCAGAGGCTATCTTCAGCCTTGTCTCCTTCGGTTTCCACTAAGAGGCTCCCGCCTGAACCAGCCTGGTGTACTCGCACTGCCAGAGCGTCTCTGCCCTTTGGCTCACACTGTCTCCCTGTCCATCTCCTCTATCTCCAGTTAAGGATTTTCTCCTCAAAACTTAATTCAAATATCTAACCAGTCCTTATCATGCTCTTTCAAACCATCCAAGCCAGAAATTCTTTATCTCTTCATTAATCCTCTAAGACAGTGCTGGGTTTTTTTTTGTTTTTGTTTTTTTTTTTTGCTAACAGTGAATTCACCCTTTTTAAATGTACAATTCAATGTTTTTAAATATAGCAACCATCACCATGATCTGTTTAGAATATTTTATCCACCCAGAAAGAAACCCTGTACTCTTTAGCAGTCAGTTCTCGTTTCCAGGCTCCACTCCCCACACTCCCAGTCCTAGGCAAAGACCAATCTACATTCTGTCTCTATAGATTTGCCTGTTCTGGATTTACATAAATGGAATTCTACAATATGTGGTATTTTATAACTGGCTTCTTCCACTTAGCATAATGTTTTCAAGGCCCACCCATGTTGTAGAATATATCAGAACTTCATTCCTTTTGAAGGCCAAGTAATATTCCATTTTGTGGCTATCCCACATTTTTTTGATCTAGTCATCAGTTGATGGTCATTTGGGTTGTTTCCACATTTTAGCTATTATGAACAATGCTGCTATAGACATCTATGTACAAGTTGTGTGTACATGCGTTTTCAGTTCTTTGGGGTATATGCCTAGGAGTGGAACTGTTGGGTCATACTGTCTTTTGTACCATTCTTTTGACAATATTATGTATTCCTGTATTTAAATCCCATGATTTTATTTAGCTTAGTACTACAACATCTTGCCTTCCTTAGGCAATCTAAACCCTTTAGGGCAGAAAAAAAGAGCCTTATTTCTCTTTCTGCTTCACCCAGTAATTATCACCATGTCTGCCTAGCAAAAAAACACAATCATTGTTTGGACATGAAAATGGAATGGAAAGCAGAGACTTGCGAAGTTCTTTTCTAAATTATGTCACCTTTTTCTGTTTGTGCTGCATCTGCACTCTTTTCTAAATGTGTTTGGCCTCTCTGAGGCCCAGGCATTGGAGGTGACCTGATCTGCAAATGCACGTAAGTGGTGTGTGACACCCCGCATGTCTGAACCTCCTGTGGAAGATGTACTTTGGAGCACAAAGAAAGGGCAGCTTCCAGCATGTCTCCTCTAGACAACACCAAGCACTGTTCCACACTGCAGAGAAAGGTCGGGTAATAAGGCACCTACAAAATGGGGCTTCACAGGGTCTTTACCCGTTTATCACCAATAATTAAAATGTTTAAAGACATAGTAAAAGTCATTAAAAGGAAAAGACATCCTCCTGCATTTTCTCCCTTGATCAAACCCTAAGGAAGCAGCTTAAACAAATGAAAGGGAAGATACCAGGCTTATAAAACAGAGGCCCTGCAGCTGTCTTTGGGTCCACGTTGAAGTGAGGTCAGAAGTATTTTTTTCCAAACTCTTACTGGCAGGAAAAGCTATACTAGGTGGCATTGTCGGTAACTGGCTCTTTTCTCAGTTGGTAAATCACTGGGTATGATAAGCAGCTGCTTTGAAGTAAGGGCGCAGCAACTCTGTTTGCGTCTGCAACAGCAGATGGCAACTGTGGGTGATGACAGACGTAAGATAGAGGGCTGTGCTGCCCAATACGAAACTGAAATTTCGAGTGAAAGAGAACTGAGGTCTCTTATTGGTGCATAGTTAGTCTTCTATGAGCCATTATCAAGGATTATCGCAGTACCTAGAAGAATTGTTCCTCACCCAGGGGTTTAACCAGTGCTAAAGGAATGAAAAAAATTTATGTTCTTTTCTGAGTGGGGGAAATCAGGGTTCTAGTGCCTACAATAAGAATGTGAAATGTCACAGCGTTTAATAGGCATTTAGTAACTATACTAGTCCAGGGATAGCAGTTTGTGTGTCCCTCCTATCAGTTGCTCATGGCTGCTTGGAGGGTTGTATTGGAAAGGATTTTTGAGGCCAGTTTCAGGCGGAGCAGGAAAGATGGTTGTATAATGAATTTGTGGTATCTGTCACGAATTCCAAAGGGAATAAGGATAGCACATATGTCAAGTATTTGTCTTAGACCTTGAGCTCTGTGATGACAAGGACAGTGCCTTAGATTAGCTTATCCTCAGGACCTGGACACTGTCTGGCATGTAGTAATTAACCAGTAAGTATACGTTGGTTGAATGAGTGGTTTGATTTCCTAGTTTCAGGACTGGCCTCTGATTCTAAGTGAATGACACATGTTACATGTCTTATAAATTTTTGCAACAGAAATATTTCCCAGAGGGCTTTGATTTTTGTGGAGCTATTGCCTTGATGTTTTCAAAACATCAAGGGTTATAAATGTAGCCCTCCATTTTGCTACAACAAATAATGCATTTCAAGAGTTTTCATTTAAATGGCTGCTCAAAGAAAACCTCATCTTCTATTTCAGTGGTCTGGAACATCATCTTGGCATTTTAGAAGGAATATGGATCTGAAAGTCAGACTGAGGTTTTACTTACAGCTCGGCTGTGTGCAAACGATACGACGTTAAGCTAGTTACTTCTCCACTCTGAGTCTCAGTGCCCTGTATAAAGTTAGAGAACTGAAGTCAATGAGCTCTTTGAGTCTGTGAATCGGGATAGAGGATGAAAAAAGAGAATGAGTTTCAACAAGATAATCCGTCTGTCTTCGGCCTTCTCTGATTTCAGCGTCACTTTCTGTCCTAGGAGCAATGATCCTAGGGGAAGGAGGTGGGAATGACATTTTTAACAATGATCACTGCAGTGAAACGTCAACATAATGAAAGCCTTTTCTGATATCTCTGGAGAATGTTACATGAGATTTGTACTGTATTCCAAGATGATTATGGTACGTGTAATTCATAAAAATATAATGTATCATCTCTGACATAAGTCTTGGCTGACATTCAGCACCAAGAATCTAACAAATACAAGTTTTTATATTTATGTACATTCTTCTCGATTCCAAAAAAAAGATTTAAGATAATTTTACTCAAAACCATAGAAATAATTAAGCCTAAAAGCCTTTAGAATGAGAATAAAAGGATAAGAGCCAAGTATTTTTTTAAGTCAATATTTTAGGAAACTTCAACTGAAGAAAGCTTCCAAAGCTGAACATGAAATGTAACTCCAAAGCAGAGGAAGATAATGGGCGGTTACCTCGTTCTCCTTGTCTGATAACAGCTAGAGTAATTGGCTTTGGGAAAAAATAAATGCAGGAACAATTTGTCGCCCTGCCAGGCCTGTTCTAATGGCCTCTTATCAAGGCAATGGCCATCAGTTAATCATGAAACCACTGAATTGCAGAAGGAAAGTGCCGGCACAGACCAAGCCTTATTTAATGGGTAATGGCTATTTTACTAGTTGTTTGGTAGACTCTTGCCAGGCTACATACAATAATAGTAGCTGATGCTTACTTTTTACAGTGCTTTTGTGCCAGACACTGTTCTAAACGCCTTACATATATCCTTAAAACAGCCCTATGAGTTAGGAATAATTCTCTGAGGTCTGTGATCTTAACCACAGCATACACTGCCGCTCACATGTCTGAATTATGCAGAGATGTAACGTAACCACCACTTCCACAGCTAATCTCAGGGCCATCTCAAGACAGAATGTCTCAGAGCAATAATAAACAGTTAAAAAGTAGGCAGCTACGGTGTCCCACAACTGCATGGATCAGTTGTTTGCTCACTAAGTTAGCTGGTTCTTTACACATTGTTTTAACGTGGCATCTTGAATTTTAAAGGAATAGGGTAAGCTCTATCTGAGCATTCTTTTCTACAATTTGGTGTCAGCATGAAGAGTATCATACATCATGCCCAAGTGTGTGTCTTTGTCAGCCACGGTCTAGTTCAAGATCAGGATTGCCCTCTAAACTCCATGGCTTCTGAGATTATTTTCTTTTCAAGAGAAGAATAGAATGTAGTGATTCACAAATTCATTCATTCATTCTACAAATTTATTGACAATTGGTTTGTACAAGACACACAATTGAAAAATGAACAAGTCAAAGTCCCCATCTCCAAAATTTATTCCAGCCAGAAACATAAATTTGAACCAGTGATTTCTGTATGGTGAGGTGGTTATTCTTGTAAAGTTCTCTGGGAGAGCACAAAGGAAAAAGCCGCTGTCTATGCCTGGGACTGGCAGACAGGCTTCACAGAGAAGGTGCCAGTTAGTCCAAACCCTAATTCGAGCCGTGTGTGGAGCCTATTGGGAGTATATTTTTACAGCCACCTGGCGTGACCAATGTTCTCATTTTCTTTTTAGCTGTCATAGGCAGAATACATACAGTGCAACCATTAGTAAGTCACTCTTTTGAGTTTCAATGCAGTTACACACCGGGAAGAGAGGCTCAAACTAATCTATCACGATGGGGAAGATGAAGCCAGGAATATAGTGAGTCCATACTGGGCAGGTGGAACGGGCGCTAGATGAGAAAACCGGACCTGCCAGAATCCAGCACTGGCATTTCCTCCAAGGCCAGTCCTGTGTCTACTTGGAAACATGTTCTCTACAGATACATGGAAATTTCAGAGAGCCGTGAGTGGGGTCAGAAATGGCATCACTGGAACTGAAAAATAACATCATTTTGGAGCTAACCTTTGTATTTAGAGAGATCCTGTTTAGGATTTCCACAGCATCTTTTCTTCTCTTAAGAGAGGTCAAAAGACTTCCACTTTTCACTTCTCACTGCCTTGAGAAGACAGATATCCAAAGTCTTCACTTGCAGGTGAGAAAACTGAGTTTGTGGTCTGAGATTGCAAAGACTCACAAGGAGGCACTTAATCTCTCTCACCCCCACATTTGCTCTTTAATTTGATGGTTAGAATAAGGAGAGTTCTTCTCAGTGGTTTTAAGAAAATGATAAGGCTTTATACTATATTTAATCACCCAGAAAAAAAAATTAAAGCCAAGAGGACACTTTGGAGATCATCTTACCTGGCCTTTTATTCTAAAGATGTGGAATCTGAAACCGAGAGACAGCCATTAAAACCTACTCAGCCCTCAAAGTTTCTGTTTCTTGGAAGCCAGTGCCTCCAGGAATTACGAGCCTCTGCTTCTCCTTCTGGAACTCAATTTATGAACTTCTGTGGGAGCCCTAGAAAATTCCCCTGCCCTCAGTCTGCATGTGAGTTCTGGGCCTTCCTTTCACCATTGTTAATGACCTTGGCTCATCTCATATGTTTCTGTCCATTTATGTATCAGACTCCTGCCATTTCCCTAACAACCACTGATTTCAGCTTGCAACAGAAAATTCAGTCTTTGAGATTGAAAAGGACTCAGATTGCTGACCAAAAGCAGAAGAGGCCTCCCTTTAAGGTGTTATATACCAGTTCTGCAGTTCCTTATCTGCTTCCAGGGGATGCTTCCAGCTTGCCCTGCAGCATCTCTTTCTTGTCCCTTAGAGAATGTTGCAATAAGTAGACAGTGCTGTCCAAAAATCTGATACTTTCCTAGGTCTCCTAAACCTTCAGACTTGTTAAACCAGTTGTTTCACTACCTTGTAACAGCAGTTGGGAATTTTTCCACCCTGGATGGGGCATTTCTTATGGCCTCCCCTTCTACCCTATTTCATCATTTTTTTGCATTTAGACTTGGTCACTTGCAACTCTCCATTTCTGGTACCATTTCTAAATTATTCAGGATTGTTGGTTTCAAGTGACATATACCCAATTTGAATTATCATGGGCAAATGGAAACAGTGAAGCATTGAGAACAATTGAAAGGAAGGTCGATCAAGAAAAGCTTAGGAAAAGCTGCAGTTCACGAGTAACAGGAGCAGGTCTTCTCCCTGTAGACAGGCTTCTTCCCCGTGGTAGGAAGTATGGCTGCCAGCAGCTCCAGAGCCTACTAATTCAGAGTTTCTGTCACCTGGCTGGCCCACATCCGTAGGTCCCAGATTCAAAACTCAGCCCAGCTTGGGTCTGTTGCTCATTTGGGGGCCAGTCAGGCTGGGTTTGTGACAGGACATGGTCGGCAGGAGGGCGAAGGAGAGTTCCCATCAAAAGCTGTTTGCCATGAAGACAGGAGGGCGCTGGGCAGACAGAAGCAAAGGTGTCTGTTACAAACCTCAGAATCCATCGGGAGAGGAATGATTAAGTAATTTAAGTAACAATTTGAGCAAGTTGAAAAACAACAGGCATAATATGCTTTTAAAAGATATTTATATTCAATAAAGTTTTCCTAACCAACTTTCCCTTAATTGACTCTCCCATTAATTAACCCTGCACTCCCTTGTTAAAGCATGATCTGGTGTCCACAGCAGGCAGATGCCCCCAGCTAGCAGGCTGTTTCCAGGACACCTGTATATTTCTGCTCCCACCAGTTGAGGCGCACAGTCTCCAAGAGTCTTCTGTGTTTCTTTCCAGACCTGGGAATGCCAGATGGACTTGTTGTTGTAATTATACTGTTTAATTAAATAGCCTTCAAATGAAAAACCAAAGCAAAAAGAAAGTTATTTCTATGAAATCAAGTTTAATTCAGAAAGATTTGATGATGGCAAATCGCTAGAAGCAAGGGCTCTCTATAGTGGGAAAAGGGCTTGCACCATTTATTCTAGAATGGGTTCTGGATTCCAACCCCCTATTTTCAAATTCTAACTGCTTACTAGCTGTGTAGCCTTGGGCAAGTTGCCCCTTTACTGAAAAAGGAAATAATAACAGCCTTGTTGACAAAATGTTAGGATTAAATAAGATAATGTATTTAAAGTATCGGCTTAGCCAAAACTTTATTTAGTTTTTTCTTTTTTTAAAATATATTTTATTGATTTTGCTATTACAGTTGTCTCATTTTCCCCCCTTTCTTCCCCTCTGCCCCACACCCCCCCCATTCCCTACCCTCTGGTTTTTGTCCATAGGTCATACACATAAGTTCTTTGGCTTCTACATTTCCTATACTATTCTTAACCTCCCCCTGTCTGTTTTCTGCCTACCATTTATGGTACTTATTCTCTGCCCCTTTCCCCCCTTTCTCCCCCTACCGCTCCCCTGTTGATATCCCCCCCTACCTTATATAAATCCCTTTAACATTTCATATAATAAAGGCTGGATGATGATGAACTCCTTGAACTTGACCTTATCTGAGAAGCACTTTACCTGCCCTTCCATTCTAAATGAGAGTTTAGCTGGATAGAGTATTCTTAGATGTGGGTCCATGCCTTTCATGACTTGGAATACTTTTCTCCAGCCCCTTCTTGCCTGCAAGGTCTCTTTTGAGAAATCAGCTGACAGTCTTATGGGAACTCCTTTGTAGGTGATTGTCTCCTTTTCTCTTGCTGCTTCTAAGATTCTCTCCTTATTTTTAATCTTGGGTAATGTCATTATGATGTGTCTTGGTGTGTTCCTCTTTGGGTCCAACTTCTTTGGGACTCTCTGAGCTTCCTGGACTTCC
>PVJI01009600.1:0-64737 GCA_004026765.1 Micronycteris hirsuta
TTGGTTCCCTGTAAATCTTCCTCCATTATCCTTATCGTATTCTTCATCTGTTCAACTATTTGCGTCCACCTAACTTCCAGTTTTGTTAACAATTTGATTACAAGCATTTTAAATTGCGCATCTGATAGGTTGACTATGTCGTCATCCGTTAGTTGTAATTTGTTCTGATCTTTCATTTTGGCCATTTTCATTCTTTTTACCTCGGTGCACTTGTCAGCTGGCAGGTGCCTGCAACCTGGGTCTCTTTTTGGATGACGTTGCCTCTGGGGGTGGGGTCTGGGAGGAAGCAATGGCGGCCTCTGATCACCGTGGGCTCCCGTCACTCCTCCTCTCCCCAGCTCCCCACCGCCTTTTCTGCCAGACTCGGTTCTGCTGGCTCAGCCCTGGCCTCTCTCCGGCAGTGTCGCCGGCTTGCGGGATTCACCTGTTGTTCAGGGATACGCCCTGTTCAGGCACTGGCGGCATGAGTCACGGCGTGAGTCCCTCCATGAGAGCTGCCTCTCACTGCGCTCCTCCGCTTGGTTCTGCCCCGCTTACCGGCCTGGATGTTGGTCTTCTCCTACCTCCTGGGTGTCGGACTTCCCTTCAGTTCGATTCTGTCTGTTCTGGTTGTTTAATTTTTCGCTACTGGGTTCGTTGTTTAGACACTCTGGATGTGCGGGCAGCGAGTGCGACCACCTATGCTGCCATCTTGGCGGAAGTCCAAAATCTTGATAATTATTAAATTTAGGCGATGAGTATAGATGTTTATTGTATTAGTATGTGTTTGAAAATATTTTATAAGATTTTCTGGAAATAAATGTCAATGGCTAAATAGAGTCTTTTAAAAACTTTCAATGGGAGGCAGCTGCAGAAAAGTCATTAGGAGCCCAGGCTCTTGAGTTGCCTGGGTCGCAGTCTGGGCTCCTGTGCTTTCTGCGTGACCTTGGGCACATTACCCAGTCTCTTTGTCCTCACTTCCTTGTAGGTAAAATGGACACTGTAAGAGTACCCACCTCGAAGGATTGTTGAGAAGCATGAACAAGATGATACTCCTGAAGCGGTGGGCATGCCTGGCACAGACTACTGTAAGTATTCATTACGATTATTTTTAGTACTGTCTATTGTACTAGCATAGTGGTTCTCAGCTAGTGGCAGTTTTGACCCCCAGGAGATATTTGGAAAGATCTAAAGACATTTTTGTTTATCACAACTGGGGGTGCTCCTGGCATCTCGTGGTCAGTGGGCAGGGATGCTGCTAAATGTCCTGTTCCATGTAAGATCGCTTCCCACAACAAAGAATTATTTGGAGCGAAATGTCAATAGTGTCAAGGTTGAAAAACCCCGTGCCAGTATTACAAGGACATGATAAAAATATTAGAAAATACAGATAAGCAAAATAAGAATAATAATGTCTCATAATTTGCCCGGCTGGTGTAGCTCAGTGGATTGAGCGCGGGCTGGGAACCAGAGGGTCCCGGTTCGATTCCCAGTTGGGGCACATGCCTGGGTTGCGGGCCGGGTCCCCAGTGAGGACCATGTGAGAGGCAACCATACATTGCTCTTTCTCTCTCCCTTCTCCTCTCTCTGAAAATAAATAAAATAAATCTTTAAAAAAAAAATAATGTCTCATAATTTCACCATGCAGAAATAATCGCTATCCAAAATTAGAAATTTATAAAAAGAAAATGACATCTTCATCAAAATTAAGATGCATAAAAAAGAAAACATCCCTTTATCTCTCTGCTTCCAGTGGTGACCTGTCTTCATTTCTTCAAAAATATCACAATTTACAGGAAGTTGTTCAATCCCTTCAGACTTCTGGTAAATGTTCATGTGACATTTGACTAGGCTATTTGCTTCTTGGGATGAAGCTGGAAGAAACACAAGGAAACTCTTTGAAGTCATTAATGATCCACCTCAGAAATCTTTTCTGGTTGAATTCATTGGGGTGACATTGGTTATACAAGTTTTGGGTATACAATTCTATAATACATCCTCTGTATATTATAGTGTATGGTACCTCAGAAATCTTGTGGGAACCTACTCAGACACCACTTTTCTAGGGAAAAGTTTGTTAGATTATATCAAAAGCCTTTTAAAAGTCCACACTTGACTTGGCAATTCCACTTCTAAGAATTTATCACAAAGAATCAAACAGGTGTGCAAAGAGAAGTGCTTGCACAGTTGATCACTGTTGTTTTTAGAGAAAAATTTGAAAGACCCCAATTGGAAACAACACAGGGAGACTGGCCCATTACACTCCAGCGTATCTGTGCAGTAAAACACCATGCTGTCATAAGAAAAATATAGTGTTTATCTCTGTATATTTTGGGGGAAAGATATTAATAACATATTCAGTGAAAAATAACCACAGAAATGTCTGGAAGGGCTAATGTGTTAATGAGTATCATGCAAAGGGCATAGGTGACCTCCAGCAAGCGCTGCTGGGAAGGTCCGGGACTCTGAAGGAGGAGTCAAAAGACTCAGAGTTCCCCGAATCTCTTAGCATCCTATGGAGAAGCATGCTTGGGCAAGGTGCATCTAGATGCACTTGTGGGCTGTGCTCTTGCAGAGGGACCTCACCCTGTTGTTTTCCTTTCTAATGGACCAAAGGGAGTGCCCTTGTCACTGGGTGACAAATAGTTTGCAAGTCAGGTACTAAGTAGCCTGTGCTTAGGTGCACCTCTTGAGGGAGTTCTATGAAGCACCTGGAGTCTTGGGGCCCCCTGGTCCAGAAGAAAGTTGGTTTGGGCCCAGCCCCTCCTGCTGTGGTGAAAATCAGACAAAGGTCACTGAAACTCATTGCCAGCAGCCAGAAAGAGTCCCCAGGATCAGCTGGTCTGCTTTCCCCTCTCAATCATCTAAGCGGCCAGCTTTGTGTATCTTAAAATGAGGAGTTGTGCCAGATGATCTCTGAGGACTGTTTGAGCTCCAAGTATTTTATGATTCTAATATTTTAATCGCTGTCAGTGGCCATTTCTGTTGTCATGAATGACCTATAAATTTCCCTGGGCTTCATTGGTTGTGATAGTGAGCTTCACTTTGCTATAATATCATCAGATCACTGGGGAGGTTCACCTCGGTATCAGAAAACACATCCCCAATCTTCCCCCTCCTCTTTTTCTTCCTAGGTCTTCTCTCTATCTCTCAGGTGGTTTATGTGTCTCAATTAATTCAGACCAGTCAAGTACTTTTAAGAGTCTAGGAGTAAAGTCGCTGTCCTGCTATGAAAAATAGCCTAGTGGGAACTGAAATCACTCACATCATTATTAGCATACATTAGTCTTGCTGCTTGTGTAACTTGAAGTTATTAGTTCTAATGGGCAACATCGGCCCCTTGAAGGAAAAAGTGGCCCAAGAGAAGCCACCTAAATTCCCTGAGTCCTTCGTATAAATACTCCAGGGGTTTGAGCAAGTGCTTGAGGCTGAACGAGGGAATTGGGGGAAATGACATCCCTTACAGGTGTAAAATGAAGTAGTTTTGGAGGATTCATTCTCTGGTTGGGGGGTTTCTGGGAGGAGGTCAGAGGTTTTATGAGTCTTGGGGTAAATGCCCCCCTCCAATTTCTCTTCCCAGAAGGCAATTGAGGACAGATGTTGAGAGAGGTCAGTCAGGCCCCTTAGGGTGAGGCAGTTTAACCATCTCTGGCTTGAACCATCCCAGGAGCACAACCACCAAGAAGTGCATGAGTGAGCTTCAAGTCCCAGACAGATTTGGGGAGGATCTGCTCTGCTACTTAGGAGTTCTACAGCCTCGGGCAAGTTATAGACCTCAGATCTTCCTTTTTTTTTCAGTCTGTAAAATGGGGATAACACTATTTAATTCCCAGGTATCGTGAGGCTTACATGCCATATTAAATAGTCAATGTATGTGAAGCTCTTGGGAGATTGCTCGCAGGTAGCACGCCCTATGGAAGCATCTGCTTTGACACTTTTGAGTCCTTTTGCAGAGTGGCAATGGTAATGGCTGTTGTTTACTGAGTGCTTTTGATGAGCTGGGCTCTGTGCCAAGCACTTTACATATATTATCTCATTTAGTCTGCGTGACAACCCTGTGAAGTAGCACCATTATGTTGCCATTTTAGAAACAAGGAAACTGAGGCATGGAGAGGTTTGGGAACTTGTTCAAGGTCATACAGTCTAAGCTCTTAATTTATTGGGTTATAGTTTCGCCTTCCCCTCCTCCTCTATAACTTCCCATAGGTCTTAGAGTTTACTTCCTCCAATGATAACTTTAAATCAGAGGAGAAGGAACATCTGGAGAGGACCGGCAGAAGAAATCTACACTGCCAAATTCTTGGTATCTTGTGATTCGAACTAGGGAGGCTGCAAGACACCTCAATTCATCACTCTCTGTCGCTTTCCCTCTCTAACTGACAGTTCTCACTGAGCGCCAGAATCAAGGGCTTGGCAATACTATTCACATCTGAGGACTAAGTTGAGTGGTTCTGATTTAATTTTTATCAGAGTCTCTTCTGAAAAGCCTGGGATACCTTGTGTTCCAGAAATTAACTTCTGGTCGCCGTGGTGAAAAAAACTGTAATGACAAAGTGAAGCTAATGGAGGGAAGTGTGGTCTGAAATCCCATATTTTGTGAGTGGTGTCATTCTTATTTTTACCTTCCTAAGGTTTTAATGACTCTAAAAGCAATGTGTTTAATAGAGAAAAAATTGAAAGCGTAGAAAAGTATAATAAGAAAATTTACATCAATCATAGTTCTACTGTTATGCTGAGAAACCACTGTGGCATGAAGATTTATTTAACTCCAGATCTTTCCGATAATTCTGATACATAGTTGGAAGCTTTCAAATATACATATATATTTCCTGTTTTTCATTTAATAATATATTGTAGACATTACGTTGTAAATTATTTTCAAGTACACAAATGTTAATTTTAATGCCTAGGTGATACTGTCTCATGTGGAATTGACATTTTAAAGAAAAAGTAAAATCTGTTAACTCTCCGTCAGTTTGGAATTAGAACATTGCCAATACTCGAGACTTCCCTTTGTGCTCGTCCCTAACTGCATCTCCCTTTCTTCCTGAAAGGTAACCACCAGCTGTGGTGGACCATTACATTGGCAGGCAAATTCTCTCCATTTAATCTTCTTTAAGAGCGTCTTGGCTCTTTGCATTTCTATATTAATCTGAGCATCAGCTTATCAAGTCTGACAAAATACATATAGGGTTTTTAATCAGAATTACATGCCTCTATAGATCAGTTTGAAGAATTTACATATTTATAATTTTCAACTTTTAAATCTATGCACATTATACGTATCTCCATTTACTTAGATATTCTTAATGTATTTAAATAAAGTTTTTATAGTTTTTGCTATTAAAGCCTCACACAGCTTTTTAGATAATTAAAAAATCCTGTTGTAAATGATATTTAGTTTTTTCTGTTTCTTTAAATATATCAAGACAAAATTGATTTTTATAAATTGACTTTGTATCCAAAGTTTGCTGACACCTTTATTAGTTAATATAATTTGTCTGTAGAATTGTTTGAATCTCTATGACATAATTACATCATCTGTGAATAATGACAATTTTGTTTCTCTCTGCCATACTTGTGATTGTGATTTCTTTTCCTTGCTTTGCTGCAGTGGCTAGGACCTTAAGTACAATGTTGAATAGATGTTGTAATTTCATTTATTCTTATCTTCTTGTTCCCATCTTAAAAGGAAGTCATTCAATAGTTTGAATAGAATAATATTGCTATAGGGTTGGTTTTTTTTTTGCAGGTAACTTTTTCAGATCAATTGACTATCCTTCCATTCCTATTTTACAAAGAGTGTTCTTATCATAAAATTATGTTGAATTTTGTCAAGTGCTTTTTTTAGTTCATCTACTGAGATGATCACATAATATTTTCCAATTTATTACTATGGTGTGTTATTTTAATTAATTTTCTAATGACAAATCAATTCTTTCTGCTGAATCAAATCTATCCTGCTGGATTCCATTTGCTAATATTTTATTTAAATAGTTTGCTTATATATTCATGAGTGATATTGGAAATATTTTCTTTTACATTGTTCTCAGGTTTCAGAACCTTGGTTAGAAAGCCTTACATATTCTGAAAAACTTTGGGTATGATGATGTTACTCCTGGTGCTACTGAAAGATCAGTAGAATTTGCCAGTGAAACTAATAGATCTGGGATTTGAGACTGATAGATTTTTGACTTCTAATTTAATTTCTTAAAGGATATGGGACATATTCTAGATCTCCTTGAGTTAGTTTGGTGAATTATATTATTCAAAGAGTTGTTTATTTTCATACAAAGTTTCAAATTTATTAGCACAATATGGTTATAAACACACTCTATCTTTTCAAGGTCTACAACATCATAATTATATCCCCCTTTTCACTACTGCTCTTGCTGGTTTGTGCCCTCTCTTTTTGCATCTGAATCATCTTACCAAAGGCTGATCAACATTACTAATCCTTTTAAAGAACCAATATTTCACTTGGTTGATCTTCTCCAGTGCATTTTTTCTTATCTCATTAATTTCTTTTTTTTAATATAATTTATTGATTATGCTATTACAGTTGTCCCATTTCCCTCCCTTTATTCCCCTCTGCCCTGCATCACCCCCCTTCTAATTCATGTCCATGGGTCATACATATAAGTTCTTTGGCTTCTCCATTTCCTATACTATTCTTAACCTCCCCCTGTCTATTTTGTGCCTGCCAATTATGCTTCTTATTCCCTGTACATTTTCCCCCATGCTCCCCCTCCCATTCCCCACTGATAAACCTCCATATGATCTCTATTTCTGTGATTGTGTTCCTGTTATAGTTGTTTGCTTAGTTTGATTTTTTTTAAGGTTCAGTTGTTGATAGTTGTGAGTTTGTTGTCATTTTACTGTTCATATTTTTGATCATCTTCTCTTTCTTAGATAGTCCCTTTAACATTTCTTATAATAAGGGCTTGGTGATGATGAAATCCTTTAACTTGACCTTATCTGGGAAGCACTTTATCTGCCCTTCCATTCTAAATGATAGCTTTGCTGGATAGAGTAATCTTGGATGTAGGTCCTTGCCTTTCACGACTTTGAATACTTCTTTCCAACCCCTTCTTGCCTGTAAGGTTTCTTTTGAGAAATCAGCTGATAGTCTTATGGGAACTCCTTTGTAGGCAATAGTCTCCTTTTCTCTTGCTGCTTCTAAGATTCTCTCCTTATCTTTAATCTTGGGTAACTTAATTATGATGTGCCTTGGTGTGTGCTTCGTTGGGTCCAACTTCTTTGAGACTCTCTGAGCTTCCTGGACTTCCTTTTTCCTCTGCTAGATTGGGGAAGTTCTCTTCATTATTTTTTCAAAGATGTTTTCAATACCTTGGTCTTCCTCTTCTCCTTCTGGTACCCCTACGACTCGGTTGGTAGGACGTTTAAAGTTGTCCTGGAGGTTCCTAAGCCTCTTCCCATGTTTTGAATTCTTGTTTCTTCATTCTGTTCTGGTTGAATGTTTATTTCTTCCTTCTGCTCCAAATCATTGATTTGAGTCCTAGTTTCCTCCCCATCACTGCTGGTTCCCTATACATTTCTCTTCATTTCACTTTTCATAGCCTTCACTTTTTCCTCCATTTTGGGACCATACTCAACCATTTCTGTGAGCATCCTGATTACCAGTGTTTTGAATTAAGCTTCTGATAGGTTGGCTATCTCTTTGTTGCTTAGTTCTATTTTTGGAGCTTTGATCTGTTCTTTCATTTGGACCATATTTTCTGTCTCCACACTTGTTACATTGTAAGGGGCAGCGCCTTAGATATTCACCAGGTGGGGCAACCCACTTCTCTGCGTTGTGGTGCTGTGTATGGGAGAGGGTTCTGAGAGGGAACAATACTGCTTGCTCAGCTCTCTGCTCACTTCAGTCTCTTCCCTGGCTACACACAAACAAATTGGGCCCTTCTGGTGCTTATTTCCAAGTGGGTGGGTTTGTGTACCTTCTAGGACCCTGTGGGTCTCTCCAACGAACTCTCCTATGAGGCTGGGAGTTTCCCCCACCATCCCAGCCCCCACAGATTTTTTCAGTCAGAGGTTTTGAGGCATATTTCCCTGTGCTGGAACCCTGGGTTGTACGGTCTGTTTGGCTCCCCAGTTATTCTTCCCAGTTTATCCACATGCAAATATAGGACTTCCTACTACACCAGCTGCCACCTTGCCACCTGTCCTCTCCATCCCAGCTGCCTGTCTCCACCCCTTCCACCAGTCTGGATGAATGTTTCTTCTTTAATTCCCTGGTTGTCAGACTTTTATACAGTTCAATTTTCTGGCAGTTCTGGTTATTTTTTTGTTTTTAAATTTGTTGTTGTCCTTCTTTTGGTTGTGTGAGGAGGCAAAGTATATGTACCTCTGCCTGCATCTTGGCCAGAAGTTCTCCTATCTCATTAATTTCTGCAGTTACCTTTCTCTTTTCCTTTTCTCTTCTACCTTCTAAGAATGATTTAGGTGGACATTTGGGTTTAACTCTTCAGTTCTACAGTGCCTTCAGGAAAGCACTGTGAGCTTTTTCCTTGGATTCTTCTTCAGGTTTAGGCTGAATTCTCTCTCTCTCTCTCTCTTTTTTTTTTTTTTTTTGGAAGGACATAGGGCTTGTGTCTCTTGCACTTATTTGGAAAAAGCATTTGCATCTGGAATCTCCTTCTGTCTCTCCATCTTATATATACACACAACTCTCTGATGTTCAGCTTCTCCTTTGCATTTCAGCAATTGATCAGAGTGTACTTTGGTCAAAGTATTGCTAATTTGATCACTGTAACAATTACTCCATTGCCCAGTAGACTAGAGAAGGCCTTGGGTGGATATATTAGGTATGACTTACAAAAGGAAAGGCTGAGCAGCTCTGTGCCCCACCCCACACTCGATCACAAGACTTAGTCCAACTCTGGGGCTTCATTTCTGGGCAACACTCCTTTACAGGGATCATGTGAACCACCCACACCAAACATTTTTCCTTCACACTCACAAAGAACCATAGAATGATATGGAGACCTTTTCATCATCATACCACACTTCCTTCCATCTGACCAAAAATTACTCTTGGGGATTTAGAGCATTTCATAATATCACTCTTGGGAATGTGGCAGGGGGAGGACGGTAGTGCCCCCATCTTATGGCTGGGGTCTAGGTTACTTAATGGCACTGTCACATTTCTCTCAGCTTAAATACCAGCCAGAAACCAAGGAAAGGTCATTGTACTGGAAATCTACATCCCTTTCTCTCTCAACCTGATGCTGAGGAAAGGGGTTTAGAAAAAGAAGGCCCTAAGTCAGCATGACTAGACCTGCCATGGGCAGAGCTCTGTCCAGAGAACCCCATCATCCTGTACCCGCTCAGAGTTTCTTCTGGAGCATTCAGTTTTGTGGTTATAGTTCTCAGAGTAGGACCTCCTTGTTCCAGGGTAAGAGATCTCTGCACAAAGGCCTTATCACATGCACTGTCCCCAACCCCTTCGATGTTCTGTGACTCTGGGAATGAGAGAGGGTAACTCAATAGGAGACACTTTGAAGTAAGAAAAAGAAACTTGCCCTTCAGAAACAAGGAGAAGATTAAGATCCATTCCATGAGTTTAGGGATTTAATCACATGTGTTACAATCCTAAACTTCAGTTAAGAGGTTTGTTTGGCATATTCCTTCATTGGCCTCATCTTTGCAAATACATGAATGGTGTGATTTTCTCCATTCATCTCATGTGGTGCTCTGGGAAAGGAGATGTATTACAGGACCCATGGGTCCTAGGAACACCCAGCAGCATCAGCAGATGCCACCTATGCTGGCCATATGGCACTTGTTTTTCAAAACCATTGCCTCAAATTGAAACTGAACAAATATTTCTTAGGGATCTACATTGTGCTTGGTTTTGTGACTGCAGAAGTGAATAGGACATAGTGCCTGCCCTTAGGGAACCCACAGTGTAGTGGGGAGATAAGATGTCAACAGATAATTACCTCTGGATATGCAAGGTGTTAGAAAGAGGTTAAGTACAGAATGCTGTGCAAGCTGAAAAAAGAGAGTGACTATGTGGGAATCTCTTCTGCATGCTCCTTCAGGTCCACTCTTACCTTCCCTTCCCCACTTTCTGCAGTGGGAGTTTGAGTTGCATGAACTATATCAATAGACTTCCTCACCTTTTGGCCTCTGGTTGCATTGGTCCATGGGTGACAGCAGTATGTGATGGGCGTCGGGGAAGGAGAGTGAGTGGGGTATCTATTCCATTGGCTTCTCCCTTGCAGTGTGGCCTTGGGCTGGCTGCATCCCTCCAACAATCACAGTTCCCCTTGAGGTGGCCCTCTCCTCACTACTTTCCTGCGAGTTCCAACAACTTCTCGTCCCTTCACCTGCCAGGCCTCTGGTGGTGACAGCCCTGCTCTTAGCACCTGGATACTGCTGTGCTAGCCCTTGTATTCTTCCTATAGACTGCTCATTCCTCAGTCAGTAGTCCTTTATTAAGTCTTTGTCAAATTACCCTTATTGGAGTGTGTTGTCTCAATTTTTCCTGCTGGGTCCCTGGCTTACATCTAATCCTGTTGGGGGTGGGGGGAGTTTGGTGACTCAGTAGGGAGGCTTCGCAAAGGAGATGACACTGAGGTTAGGGTTTAAAAACTAAATAGAATTTTGTCTAGCATTAAGTTAGCTTTAACTTATTACAATCTAAAGGCGATAGTTGAGCTGATACATCCCTAGGCACAAGGTGTCCATGCTATAAGTTTTCTTCTTCATCAAAGGTTCTCCATTTTTTAAGAAGTAGTCTTGTAAATAAGCAAACAAACAAGAGTCCCAAGAACAATTGTAGCTGTCCTTTTGGTATTTGTTGATTGAAACAATTTTATAATGAGGAACACTTACCTTTAAATGAATTAGAATTTAACTTATCTCAGTAGCACCTATGCAAATGTAAAAATAGTACATGTAGGTGTGAAATATTGCTATTTATTCTGCAGATGATGCTTGGCTCATGTGTGGATTTAAGAACACCTTGAAAAAAAATTCGCCTTCTTTCCTAGGAGTCCATGGCCAAGCTCAGAAGCCACAGATCTAGAAATAGTCTCTATATCCCTCGTCTCCTCTACTCCACTCCTTCCTGTGCACAGGTATCCAAATCATCACATGTTAGAGCTGGAAGAACATACAATTTACTGAATCTAATCATTGTATTTTACAGATGAGGGAAAGGAGGTGAAGTTACTATCTCAAGAGTCACATAGCTAGTTAGTAGCCAAGTCAACAGTAAAGTTTGGCTCCCTTTTCTCCTAGTCAACAGCTTTTTCTACTACTAAAACTTTTAAAATTGCCATCTTCCCATGGTAATATTTTGTGCCAAAAACTTGATCTCCCAGTGTCCTCCAGATTGAACAGATGGTAAACATTTCCTTTCTCTTGCCTTCCCACTCCCTGCTCATTCTAAGGCAGCAAGTCCTGGGATGGCAGGATGTCTGCTGCCAACAAAGGACCAAGTCCTACACCATGGGAACGGTGAACATGACTAGGATTAACTCACTTCAGATTAAAGGCAAGAGTGGTCATGTACCCTCAATCCCAAGGACCAAAGAGCTCTCAGCCATTGGCAATATAGACAGGTGCGGGACCTCAAAATTGAGGGAGCTCTTGGGTGTGAAGTGAACGAGATAGCCTGAAGCTCTGGAAGAGACCACAGGTAAGTTTGCAGTAACAGTCATCCTGGATGTGCCTGCTGTGTCACATCTCAAGTGTATATGCTAATCTGTGTGATCATATCTGTGCCCTGTGAAGTACAAATATTGGGTCTCTGAATCTCAAGAGAAGTGACCTGACGAATGGCATCTGGTCAGAACTTGAATCTGTTGTCCCCTTATCACCAATCCTATCATTCTGAGCTGTTTGAAATTTAATTCCACTAAAATGAACTAATTCAGCTAGGGCATTGTAAAGGCTTCCTAATGAAAGGAAAATAGGTTGATGGAAGCCTCCACGGTCTTTAACGCATGCTTGAATCACATGCAGTACCTGCTGCCCTCCAAACTTACATCCTCTCGACTCAACATTACTATGTTTTCACATTATGGGGCGAGTGCTCAAAAACTGTGGACATCCGGGTCCTTAACTCTTTTCCCTGGACTCTGGGACCATGGTAGTGAGCACTGCTTCTTGCTCTTTCTTTTTCTTTTCAAATGCACAGGTTATGTTAGGATGACTTGGTTAGGGGCACTTAGACTATCCATGTTGATTCTCTGTAAGAAAGCCAAGTAGGTGGCTCCACTCTTCTTCACAAAGAGTTTATTTCTACTAAGACACTCGAGAAATACGGAAACCTTTCTTTTGCTGACTTGAAAATGGCATTCCCCTCAGCAAAACAGCATCCACAGGTTCCTGACAAAGAGCCCTCATAGCCTGGAGGTTTGGACTATTCCACTGCAGTTGGCAGGGGGCCCAGATGATGAAGTTTCCATCCAAATGCTAAGACTCTTGGAACTCAGAGGAAATGTCTATAAAATGGCATTTCTTTTGCGGCCCCTAAAGGTGAAAGGAAAACCACCTAACCTAATGGCTTCCCACTGAGGGAGCGCTTGGCCCTGGGAAGACTTAGCCCATCATTTGACATCCAGACTTTTCCATACACAAGACAGCAGTCAGTTATCCAGGTAGACTATGATGCCAGAACTTTATGTGCCTCGTTTAGTGGAAAGATAGTATTTATGAGTATATGTGTAGGTATTTAAAATAGAATTGCTGTGTTGTTTTTTTTTAAAGATTTTATTTATTTATTTTTAGAGAGAAGAAAAGGGAGGGAGACAGAGAGGGACAGAAACAGCAATGTATGGTTGCTTCTCACATGGCCCTCACAGGGGACCTGGCCCACAACCCAAGCATGTGCCCTGACTGGGAATCGAACCGGGATCGTCTGGTTCCCAGCCCACGCTCAATCCACTGAGCTACACCAGCCAGGGCGAATTGCTGTGTTTCTAGTGCCCGAATGAAGTTCAGATCCTTGTTCCTCTTGGGGTGATCTTTACATGGGAACAAGAGAACAGAATTACCATTAGTAGTAAGCGTGGTTCATCCTGTTGGGAATGCCTCAAAGGGAGTTAAGGGGAGTGTTCAAAAGGGTAAGCACCTGGCCTAAGAGTAGGAGATCTGAGATCAATAGCTATCTCAGACCCTTAGCAGGCTGTTTTCCTTAATCCAAGGGCCTGGAGTTCTCTAAAGTCCTACATGCCCCTCCCTGTGGGTGGGGCCATTCTGTCATAATCTGCCTCCCCATTATAGCGCTTGTACAGTCTAAATCAGTAGATTCCAAACTGGCTTTGTACATAGATTATCTTTTCAAACAATTCTGATATGGAAACAAGGCATGAACATTGGATAAAGGAAGAACTTCCATAGTTGATATGGACACATTTGATATGTGCCAAAAGGTCAGGAAGTCTGGATCCACATGAGAGATACTTCTAATGTCAAAAGCAGGTATTGAATGTCACAGGATGCAAGATGCTCACAAGAAGAATATAGGGATGGCTTTCACTTTGGGAGCAAAGCTTATACTTGCATCTTTAATTCTCCTTTCTCTCCTGGTTTCTTGCTACATATACAAGGTTGAGGATTATTGTGATTATACAAGAGGGTTGGACTGGGAGATTAGAACGGTCATTAAGGGATGTGTTTTGTTTTTGAAAATGGAAAAGATTGAACTATAATGTGACTGTGTAATGTGGAGGGAGGCTTAACGTGTATAAATCTTTGCAACTTTTGTTTCTTTGAACTGAGTTTGAATTATTGGGTTGGCCAAAAAGTCCCTTTAGTTTTTTCCATAAAATAAAAGACACATTTTTCATTTTCACCAATAACCTTATTGGTTGGATGTTTTGAGTATGTACGCTATCTCCCACATGGTAGAATGTTGACTGTTCTCAATTAATGTCTTGATTAGATTGCTATCAACTTCAACTGGTCTACCCGACCGTGGAATATCATCCAGTGAGAAATCCCTAGCATGAAACTTCAAAAACAACTTTTGACACATTCCACCAGTCACAGTACCTTCTCCATATACTGCACAAATCTTTTTTTGTGTTTCAGTTGCATTTTTACCTTTCTTGAAATAACAAAGCATAATATGTGGAAAATGTTGCTTTTCTTCCACCTTCAATATTAAAATGGCTACACAAAATTCACCAATTTTGATGTTTTTTAATTTTTTTTTTTAGTGTAAATAGTGCTATTTATTTACAGAGCTTTAGTAACTAGAAGAAAAAGGAGGATAAGGAGAAGAGGGAGTGGGAGGACGAGAATCAGAACCAGAACCAGAACAAGAGCAAGAACAAGAATTTTCTGGCCAAATCTCCTCCTCTCTACAGTGATTAGCAGAATTCATTCTTCCTGTTTCCTTGGTTTCAGAAATAATCCAAGAATTCAACCAGAACCTTTAATTAATGCTTTCTTTGAGCTAGAAGAGCAGTAATTTTCTTCGCTGTTTCTTTACTAAGTGTAAGAGATTTGCTGTTCTTTCCAAATCTTGATCTTTGGATCTTTTCTACATTTGTTGGGAACTACAGACAGCTGTAGCACAATCATCCAGGCCTCCTGAAGGAAGAAGTGCCCTAGCCCTTGATGCGTTTTTTTTTAATGTATTCCGATATGACAGCTGTCACAATACAGTCTAACAGAATTGCTTTGAATGAAGTTAAAGACAACTAAGCACTGCTAGAGTCATCTGATGGGAAAAAGAAACAACCAAACTTTTTGGCCAACCCAATAGTTGTTCCCACGACGCTGGCAGGCTCTCATGTTGCTTTGCTCCCTAAGATTCTGAAAGCCAGTCTGGTCTTTGAAATTCTGAATCTCCCCTTGGTTCTCCTCGTCATCCTCCCGGGGCTTAACATATGTGAATAGAAACCATCCTGACCCCACATGTCTCTTCAGAGTCTGAAATGGACTGTTGTACTGAATCCTACCAAAGATGGGCAACAGGTTCAGATACGGAGGGAAAGGCAGAGGCCAGCTGGCGCTCCCTTGATGCTGAGCAAACAGGCTTTTCTATGCCAAACGGCACCATTAAGTCATCATTCTGGCCCTTCTGGCTCTAACGTCCTATAGCACTTTACCTAGTGCTGTGAGGGGAATACTTAGATTTTATCAGATAAAAGTTAAGAGACAAAAACCAAAACATTCACTTATATCGTTAGAGTTGGGATTAAACATAGATATGATGCCATGAAATCCAGTCAGAAGATTAATGTAAAAATAAAATTCCAGTTCTGAAATTTAACATGTGCCACACAGAAAAGCACTCTCCACATTTTTCACACTTTCATCCCTTCACCAGCTTTTGTTCTAGGAACCCAACTGCTGTATTTAGTCTAAAAATGCTCAAATATTCTGCTAAATGAAGCCCCAGCTGCTCTGTCAGAAACATCACATTAAATTGTGTTCGGAAACCATTTGGCAATGTTCTGAGGACAGCTTTCATTTCAGGAGCTACAAAACCAGCCCTGGGCACCAGGAAGACTTAGAGCAGCCCCTGCTGTTCCTGAAGGAGCCAGGGAGCCAGAGGGAGGGCGGGCCAGGGGCCAGCCATCGCGGAGCCGAGTGGAGTAGTGAAAAGAGAATAAAAATGTACTTGTTAGGACTACATTTGGGAGTAGGGAATAAAATTGGAGAATGAATGTCCAATTTCATTTCCTTATCTTTTTGACATGATTCAAAATTCTGAAGATACGAAAGGAAAGACAGCGAAGTGCCCCTTCCTTTTCATCTCTCAACTACCCGGTTTCCCCACAAACTCCAGTGTTAGATTTTTCTTGGGCAAAACTGCAGGTGTATTTTATGCATGCATCAGCAGTTACTATGTTTTCCCTCTACACAGAGTAGTTTACTATATATATACTATGGTAACTGATATTCCAGTATAGTTGTAATCGTAGCTCTCTTATCATGAATGAGGTTGATTATGTTTTCTGATGTTTTAAGAGATGCGTATTTTCTTTTCTCTGAAGTGATCATATCCTTTGTTCATTTTTTCTATTGCATTTTGTCTTTTTTATTAATCAGTAGGAATTCTTTTATACTAGGGAATTGATCCTTTACTTCTGGGGTGACATTCCTTTGTGATATCAATTGCAAGCATTTTCTGCCCAGTTTGTTGGCCTTGTTCATATTGGGTTTTGCTATGTAGAATTCTTAATTTTTTTTTTGTAGTCAAATTTATCACTCTTTTCTTTCTCATTCTCTTTTTTTTTTTAAATTATAGATCTTTCCCACTCTAAGATTAAAAAACAATTCCTTCGTAATTTTTTACAGTGCTTTTATGGTTTCTGTTGTTACATTTAAATCTTTTGTTCATTAAGAACATTTGGAATTTATTGGCATAAGATGTTAAGTATTGATCCAATTTTATTTTTGTCTCAATGGTCAGGTAGTGTACTAACTCTATATATTGCATGACTCACCTTTCCTCCCACTGATTTTAGGTACCTGTACGTATTGAGTCCATTTTTGGACTTTCTATTCTGTTTCAGTGATCTGTTGATGTGGTCAAGTGCCAGTATTATGTAGTTTTAACTGTTATTTTTTTTATAATATGTTTTGACATCTAATGGTGACAACTCCCATTCCTAGTTTATCTCATCATCATTTTTGTTTGCTCTTATGTTTAAACATTAAAATCATGTTGACTAGTTAACAATCTGTAGGTATTTTTATTCATATTTCATTGAATAAGTTAGGAAGAACCAATATTTTAATTAAATTTACTGGGGTGACAATGTTTAATAATTTATATACGTTTTAATTGTACAATTCTATAACACATCATATGTATGTTGCACTGTGTGCTCACCACCTAGAGTCTCCTCCGCTGCCATGCGTTTGGCTCCCTTTGCCTTGTTCATTCTCCCCCGCAACCCTTTCCACTCTGGTAACCACCATACTGTGGTCCATGTCTATAAATGTGTTGGCATTGCTTAGAACCAACATATTTTAATAAGGTCTTAGGACTGCACTATTAAGAAGGAAAGAGCTTGATACAATAGGGAAAGAGAGTAGATTCTCCCTTGTGCTAAATATATCCATAGGAGAAATAAAAATAAATACAATCAGACTTTCTGAAAGTATGTATAAAAGATCCTTGAAATGGTAATAGAAGAAACTAAAAAAAAGGTGAGGAAATTCTGCATTAAAAATATTGTCCAATTGAAATTAAGAACAGGCTATCAATGGCCGGGGGGGAGTGGGGAGGGGACAATGGGGAGAAGCGTTTTCAGGAATCATTGTAGAGGACACATGGAGGGAACTAAGGGGGAGGAGGGAGGCTGGGGGAGAGGTGGGGGCTGGGGGGAGGGGGGAGGGGAGGGAGAGGATGCAAATAACTGTAATTGAACAACAATAAAGTAATTTAAAAAAATATTGTCCACTTTGTTACTCCATGGAGATTTACCATGGACCATAGCCAATAAAGGCTATGAGAACTCCTGCAGTAAAGATGCCTGTTTACTTCCCTCTACCATGTTCCTTCCCCAACTTGTTTCAACATGGAATTCTTTCTCCAAATACCACCTCTTAATATTCCACAATTACACTAAAAAACCCTCAGTTTGGAGACTTTCAGGGCCAATTGTAGATATTTAGAAGAAAATCTCTGCATGTGAGTTTCTTTCCAATGCTTTGATTCTATACATCATTAAGTAAGGATCTAGGAAAATAATCTTTAGTAAATTAGTTTTGAATCCTCAAGTGTATTCCCACAATGACAGCAGATGATCAAATATTGTTTCTCCCTCTACTATTGAACTCTTATGTGAACTCACTAAAATGCAATGAAATTGCATGTTATATGCCACCCTTTGGGTCATTCATTCATTCGTTTGGCACTTATTAAGGACCTACTGTGTGCTGGGCCCTACCTAGTCCCTTTTCATGAGTGAGAGAGGCCTCCATACCAGGCCCTTGAAGCTGAGCCTCTGGACCCCTCTCTGGACTCACCATCACCTCCTCAAGTTCACTTTGGACTGTGTATTTCTATGAGCAATTTCCCTGCAAATGATCTTGTTCTGTGTGGGGCAGTCATAATCCTGGGACTCTGGCAGCGGTGCCTGTGCTCCAGAAAATGACTGTGACATAATAGAGTCTGACTCCAGGCAGGATGAGGCAGCAGGGAGAAAGGAGAGTGGTAGGAACTCAGTGTAAAACACAAATGTTTCAAGTGTATCATTTGCAAAAAGAAAAGGCACAAAGGTAACTTATGAAAAGCGTGGGGAAAAAGCAGGTGTTGCTATTTAAACACCATTTTAAAAAATGATCTTTGGTGGTAATCTTCCTCTATTATGAAATCTTTTTGAAATGAGTACAGGAAAATGAGTAGAGGTGGCATCACACAGAGGCAAAGCTCCAACTTAACTAGCTGGGTAACCCAGCTCCAAGACGCCCCCAGGCCCTGAGATGCTGGAAGAACATCTTTTGTCAAAGATATCAGATCCTGCAGTGGTCAACACTGACTGGGATCAAGATTCATCCCTGGTTTTGATGTGGTTCCATCGAATGGGCCCCTGAAGGGTACAGAAAATTTAAAGACACATTCAAGGAGTCTTAGCATAAACGTTAAAAAGCGTCAGAGTTTGCTTTCAAAAGCAAGTCTAGGAGTGCGTGGGAGAGACTGCCCTCCAGGGACGAGTGGATCAGGCTTTGCTGAGAGCATACGGAGGCATACCTCGCCAGGCTTGGCTGGTCAGTCCCCTCCTTTTCTTCTCCCAAACAGGCATTCAACATTCAACTACATGCCTTGTTACCACACTCCACAATTAACAACATTTTGAAGGTCGATTGATGTGGTTCTTCCTATAGTAGACATGTGGCTTTGTGATATAGAATTTAGGTAAGATTAAAAGTTTCATAGTGACCAAGATCCATCCCAGAAACAGAGGGTCCAGGTTGCCTTAGAGCAAATGTCAGGTGGGATTATAAGTGAGCCTTCCGTGCATCCATAGGCATTTTCCTGGTGTCCTTTTGGCCACCAGATATTCTGTAACTCAGTGCCATAGCAACAAAAGTTGAGAAGCTAAAATATCTACAGCTCCAGAGATCATCTATTACAATTGTTTTCAAAGTGTCCCCTACATCCTTGCAGTTCTGTGTATTTGCCATAATTATTTGATACTGGCATAAACACAATTCAGACTGTCTGGAAAATTTCAGGGTTAATATCTGTATCAGGCATACCTTGATCCTGATGCTCAGATAATGTTACCAAGTCACCCACTCCCCTCACCCGTGTCTCTTGGCTCATCTTCCCTCCGTTTAGAGCTTACTTCTCCATCAGACTGTCTTCTCTAAAGCAGCAAGGATGACCAAAATCAGCTGCAGGTCATTCTACCAGCTGAGCAACCCCAGAACAAAAAGTATCCTCCTTCCTGATATTTTCAGTTAAAAGTCTTAGAATTGAGTCACATTTACTCTGAATGGGCCCTGTGCTTGTTTCCAGACAAATAATGGTGACTCTCCTTGGCCAGGTCTCTGTCGCATTGCCATCTCTAGAGCTGGGGGCTTGGGGACTGGGGTGTGCTGTGTATGAACCAAATGGATTGGGAGAAAGGGGTGGGGGTTGGGGGGAGAGAGAGAGACCCCCATTGATAGCAAGGAGTTGGGGAGACAAGTTGGTAGCTCTTACACCTACTTCATTTCTTTCCCCTCATCCCAGGCTTGGTTGAGATATAATTGTCACAAAGCATTGTATAAATTTAAGGTGATCTGATACACTTATACACATTCTGCAAAGTGATTACCACTATAGTGTTAGCTAACACCTCCATCATGTCACATAATTACCATTTCTTTTTTGTGGTGAGAACATTTGAGGTCTATTCTCTTGGCAACTTCAAGTATATAATGCAGTATTGTTAACTGTAATTACCACGCTATAATTTAGATTCCCTAGAACTTATTTACCTTATAACTGGAAGTTTGTACTCTTTGACTAATATCTCCTCAATTCCCTCAACCCCCAGTCCCTGGTAACTATCATTTTAGTCTCTGCTTCTATGAGTGCAGCTTTTTTAGATTCCATATATAAATGATATTCAGTGTTTATCTTTCTCTGACTTATTTTACTTAGCATACTGCCTTCAAGATTCAGCCATGTTATTGCAAATGGCAGGATTTCTTTTTTTCTCATGGCTGAATAATATTCTATTGTATATAGACTACACCTTATCTATCCATTCATCTGCTGATAGAAATAGAGGTTGTTTTCATACCTTGGCTATTGTAATTAATGCTGCAATGAACTCGGGGGTGCAAATATCTTTTTGAGATCCTATTTTCATTTCCTTTGGATGTGTGCCCAGAAGTGGAATTGCTGGATCATATAGAAATTCTATTTTTAATTTTTTGAGGAACTTCCATACTGTTTTCTATAATGGAAAGCATTCCCACCAGCAGTGCCCAAAGGTTCCTTTTTCTCCACATCCGTTTTTTTTTTTAATCTCTTCTACATAATGGGATTCTCTTTCAGATATAATTTGAAGAAAATGATTTGTAATTTGTTGCTAAGCCAGAATGTTTAGAAACCACAACTTTAGTTAAATTCCCTTAGTTTGTAAACTGAATCTCAGAAATATCATGTAATTTCTCCCCCAGTCACACAGGTAGTTGGTAGAAAAGTTGTGATGGCCTTGTTAGCGACATTTAGCCAATCAACGTGTCTGAAGACCTCCTGGGCATAAGATTTTGTGCAAGGCACTGCGTAGAAACACAAACATGAATTATCTCTGAGAGCTCACAATAATTTAGGGAACGTTTACGGAATAAAATAGGGAGCAAACAGGCATTTAGAGGATTTATAGGAAAGAATGTGAGGCGGTCTGTATTTCCCAACAGCAACGTGTCTGGTCCCACATCATCCTCCAGGATTTTGCCACTCATCATCCAAAGGGGGCGTCCATTTCCCATCTCCTGGAACCGGGTGGGGTGCGTGAGGCTCCAACAAATTGAATGCAGCAGAACTTTTGAAGGTAGGTTAGAAAAGGCATTTGTCTCTCCCTCCCAGGATGTTCAGCTTTGGAATCCAGCCATCTGGCTCCAAGAAAGCCTGAACCACTTCACACAGAGGCCCCATGGAGAGGCAGTGTGGAAGGGAACCCAGCCCCCACCCCGATAGCCAACGTCAACTGCCAGACATGCGAGTGAATGAGGCTTCAGATGAATCCAGTCCCCGGCTTAGAGCCTTTCATCTCAACCCCAGACACTGTGGAGCAGAGACACGCCATCCCCACTGTGCCCCATCCAGAGTCCTGACCCACAGAATCTGTGAGCATGATAAAAGGTTGTTTTATGCCAGAGAAACTAGAACAGAGTAATTCTGTCTGGGCCTTAACATGATGGTGCAATGGGCTGTAGGATCTATTGCCGTGAACGGCCCAGAGTGTTTTCCTCCCATGCTCTTCCTCACGCAGCAAGCCTGTCTCTGTGCTCTGGTTGATCAACTACTCCATCCCCTTGGATTCTGAGATGAAAGCAGGGGTAAGCACATGACCCAGATAGGGCCAATCAGGGCCCTCCCTGGGTTGATAAATAGACAGTGAGAGAGAGGGAGGGAGGGTGTCTCAAACTGCTGAGGTTACTGGGCTGGGAGGGGGTGTGAGATGAAAGATAGTCCCTTTCACAGCCACAGTTCCTGCAGCCAACCCCTTGAACGTGTAGCCACCCCAGGACTCTTCCCAACCACTCAAACCAATAACTCTCCTTTCTTGTGTGCTGAATTTCCATTCCTTTCCTCCAAGGGCCTGCCTTGTTTAAAAGGCATCATAGAGGAAGATGATAGGGTGCTGATGTTCTGAAATGCAGAAAGGGCTCTGAAAGAAATGTCCTCAGATGAGAGGAACATGGCTGCCGAAAGCACTCTTTAGTCACCCATTCCTGGGGTCCACATGCACCTCTTCCCTTACTTGTTTAGAGAATTTGGACTTTACCTTATTAAGCTGCACTTCCCTCACCTAAACAAAGACAATAGCACCTAAGGTGTGGAGTTATCATTAAATCAAGTGACTCCCACAACCTACATTAGGCCGGGGCCTGGTGCATGTGAAAGCTTAGCTGTGGCTACTGGGCAAGGCCAGCCTGGAGTGTGGATGGGGAGCAGCCTGTGGCAGGAGGCTGGCTGACAGCAGCTGGAACACGAGGCTGTAGCTGAGCTGTGGTGAGCCCGGGATGCCTGACCGCGTTCCGTGGGCAAGGAGGAGTCGTGGCCGTTTTGCTAGCAGAAATGATCACGGACGTAAACACACGTATCTCCCATATTTAAATTGTATTTTGATAACAGGAATTTCATTTTAATGTGGCATCAGCAGTATAGCTTCATGCAATCGTGAGACTTGATTGCAAAAGCCTGTGGACCCAGGTGTCAGATTGTCCCCGTTCTCTGCGCCCACAAGCACAGTCTCTGCTTTTACTCCCTGTGGATCTGACCGGGATGCGTGTGTCAGTTTTCCTTTTATCACCGTGAAGAATGGACTCAGACGCAAGCACTGGTGAGCAGAGGTAGACTTCAGTAAAGATTTTTGTAGTGGACAATATCAGCGCGCTATCAGACCTCAGATCCCCTTTACCATGTTGTGCCCGGCCCTGGCCTCCACCCCCTAGCCTTGTAACACTCAGCGCGCCTCATGTGAGTTCCTGTTCCAGAACATTGTAAGTTCTCTAACAGGCTGCCCTCAGGCTACTGGACCACTTTACCTGCATAACAGAGCTGGAAATGCTTGGGAATTTAGCCCCTTCCTCCACCCGACCTGTGAGCAATGACTGACAGGAGCAGAGCGTGGGGACCCAGCTCCCTTGCCTCTCAGGGGGATGACCCTGAGCTGTACTTATTTATACGCCAGAGTTCCCCTGTGGTGTCAGGCTGAAGCACTTTGCCTGAATAGCACTTTCACTAAACTTTCCCTCATTCTGGGCTCGTTTCCCCTACTCCTTTAGTGGTCTCGCATGAGAGCACCTCCTTAATATGTCCCTTGCACAGGAGCCCTGGCCTCAGGCCTGCTTCTGAGAAACCATTTTCTAGGGCAGATGGAGGGAGGAGTTTATCACATGCATCCTAAGCAAATAACTTCAGAATCCCCCTCGGACGTCCCCACCCTCCTGCTCTGTTAAGAAGTAAAGTTTTCCTTCTTTCCTTTCTTGCACACAAAGCCCAGCTTTATTGGTTCATACCTCTCTTCCCGGATCTTCCCCCTCCCATTTCAAATTCTCAACTCTTAGATTTGCAGATCAGTTCTACCTAAGCAATCACTCAAACTTATTTGCCAAACCATTAGTGTGCAACAATATTAGAACGCTGAGATCAGCAAAACTGTCTCCTTAGAAAGCAATAGAAGGCACATCTTTTATAATGAAAGCATGCTTCTTGGGGTCTCACCCTTTACTCCAAGTGACTTACCTACATACCAAATCCTATGCTTCCTCTGAGAAGAACTAGCTTACCAGCTGAGTGGATAACATTTTGCCCACTCATTTTACATATCTACCTGTGTGTTTGTATGTATGCATACATGTATCTATCAATCTAAATAGAACGGCATAAATATTTTCTTACTAGTCTGGGACAGGTATTTCCAAGCATTTGATTTCTCCACACTTACAAAATGACACTGGGATTATTTAAAGGGAAAGAAAAAATGCCTTTTGGAGGGGGTGAGAGAGGGGTTTTATGGTCAGAGAAGTGGACTGGACAGAAGGGGCATGGAGTTTCCAAGAGTCCTTTTGTCCCCAGACACCGAAGCTCAGATCCCAGGGGCTTCCCTCACCACCCAGGTCTGTTTGTTTCCACTGCCCCAGAAGTTCTGCTGTGAGCAACTTGATCTACACCTACTGCAGCTCGCTTCTAAGACTGTTCACGGGAAGCCGCTGGCTGCTGGTGCAAATTAATGCGTGCTTTCCGACACAAAGCCTCCGACTGAGATGATGAAGTAATTTATTAGGCTTCTACTACAGCGAGCACACACAGTTCCTGCTCAGAACGAACTAATTAAAAACTTCCCTACCATGTACAACTTCAGTTGCATTGAAACAAAAATGAACAACACTTCTGGTGGTAATTTTTCATAGAAAGGAAATGATAATGATTTCTAAAATAAGGCATGGAAGCCTTGCATTACTTAACTAGACAAAACCCGCATCTGTGGCTTTTGCTGTATAACCGAGAGCGTGATCGTCTTTATGCAGCGTAGACCCAGTGTCCCACCTCTGACTCTGATGTCATGCTTTCCCTGAGTTCAACTAATGTGAAGGCAAAAGTGAATGTTACTAATTGTAGGGAGACTGGGTGTGAAGGTCGTTTTATTTTGGGGTGGTGCTGGCACTCATGTAACCCTGACAGCCCTAGTTGTTCCAGGTTCAGGAGTCCTTCTCCTTTAATAGCCAAATACCCATGATCTGAGCCCTAAGAGTCTGCTGGGCGAGCCTGTTCAGGTGCCTGGGGGGTCTCTCAGGGACACAGACACACTTCAAAATGCACCCTTGTTGGTGTTTGTCATCTTGGCCTTGAACCGTGACCCCTTTCCATCTGTATCAACATGCAGACTATGGCAAGCTACTTCCATACTGCTCTACTCCAACGGAAATGATAAAGAAAAATTTCACCAACTCTTAGCATGCCCATTCCCATTTGCCCACTGACCCGGAGACCTCTCAAGCCTGATGCCTGCCCATTCCATTCCCCATGTGAGAACTGCTTCTGTGCCTCTGATTCTAAACCAGCAAAGTGATCAATCTCAAGACATACTTCACAACCCACTTCTGAACCAATGAGAAGTGTGGAAAAACCTCCCCTTCTCCATTATATCTGCCCCTTTTACAATACTTTCAGCTTAGGGGAAACTGACTTTTCTTAAGGATCATGGGCTCTCCTTTGCCTGGGGGCTAATAAACTCTTCCTCTGTTTTAGACTACCATATTTTGCCGTGTATAATGTGCACTCACATTTTCATGTGCATCATGCCCTGTATTACACCCATTGTAGTAATCATACCCGTGTATGATACACATCCTTATTTTTCCCTAAAAAATTTGGGCAAAATAGTATATATTATCCACAGCAAACTATGGCTTTTTGGTGGTCTCTGTGTTGATTCTGTGACAGTGAACACAGGCTGCTGTATTAATCCCCAAAGTTCAACTGAGATGAGGCTGTGACATTTCGTAAAGTTTACTGAAGAATAGGGCAATGGAGGGAATGACATAGGGACCCAGGGGTGCCTGAACACTGGACAGCAGATGTGTCTTTTCTCAGGTCTTTCAGCCATGCTCTTCCACAGGGATCCCCTGGGCTACCCCTCTGCTTACCACCAGCCCGGGCATATGCTGCTGGCCAGTTTGCACCCCTTCAGAATGAGTGCTCTTGCCAAGTTCCTGTCTGTCTGATGCAGACCCCTGCCCCACCAACACCTGGAGATACACCCCATTTTCTCCTGTCAGTCTACAACCAGTCTCTCAGTAGAGAAATAATCCTGGGCATGGCTCTCCATCAACAAAGACTACGGTTTATATTTTTGTACCAAACAGTTTGACTCCTTGCTGTCTCTAGAAGCCCTCCACTGCAGTTGAGGATCATAGTCTCACCTTAGCATAAAGCATCACTGAAGTGTTCCAGGAGCAACGGAACAAAGTGTGTCCTCAGAGGGGAATCCAAGTCTCCACCTTTAAAGGACTAGAGACATTGTTGATGGTTAAGAAAAAAAAATCTGTCTTGCCTCCTTCCTTTCCTCCCCTTCAGAGTCTGCCTAGTTGAGAGCATCCTCTCTACGCTTTGCAAGTCATCTGCTCCTGCTGTGTTGCAGGCACAGCACCCAGAACCGAGGGGGCAGAGAGATGCAGAGACAGAAAGGAGCAGAAGAGTCAGGAAAGGCTTCCAGAAAGGGGCTGCACATCAGTGGGTTTTGAAGCATAAATAAGAGTTTACCAGATGGATGAAGTGGGGAAAGATTTCAAGCAGAGGACACAAGGGCAAAGACATGGTGACAAGAATAAGTATGCCATGTGGGGATTATTAAAGATGGGTAAATTTAAAGCACAGATTCAATGCAGAAGGAGTGGGAGAAAGTCCAAAGTCCAAGGGTCAAATCCCTCCTGGATTCTACTCCATTGGTGGTGAGGAAAGCCTGAAGCATCTAGGGGTGGGGAGTAGTGGGAGCTAGTGGCAGGGGTGGATTTTTTTAGGAGGATCACACAGAGGATTTTAGCTAGAAGCCAAGGTACAGATCAGAGAAATAGTCCAGGTGAGAAGAGCTGAGGCCTGTGGTGGCTGTGGGAATGAACAGGAAAAGGAGGGCTGTGTGGGAGCTTCAATCAATAGGATTTGTTGTGTGCATTAATGTGGAGGGTGAAGGAGGAGTCCAGTGGGGCAGCAGGGTTTCCGATGGGCAGATGGAGGTGCCACCAGCTAAGTCTGGGGGTACGTGGAGGAAAACTTGTTGGGGAAGGGGATGGGGAGAGGTGAGAAGGAGGGGTCAGAAGTTGTCAAATGATGAATTCAGGTCTGGGAACATCATGAATCTGTTTCTTGCCAAGCTTCTGAGGATGACTGGTTAGTATCTGGGCACTCAGGTCTGAAATTCAGCTGTGATGCATGGATGGATGATGTAGGATTTAGGTGTTATCTGGAATCATGACAAGTCATACTCCAGGGAGAAGTGTAGAATGAGAAGAGAAAGGGAAAAAAAAGGTTGTTTGTAGAATTCTGGGCTATATCAACTCCATTTTTATGATTTTTATGGAGTCTCTGCCTCTACATTTATTTGGAATATTTGGCAGATAATATAAGAGAAAGTAATTGCCTGAGATACCAAGCAAGGACATGTTAGTGCTCAATAAATATTTTTTGAGTGCATGAGAGTGAATATTTATTTTACAGGCTTACAATAAGCCCTGTGAGAGGAGGACAATGCCTCTGCTTTCATTTGCATGAGGGCGAATAGCACAAATAAGCAGAGATGATTGTGGTTCTGCGGGAGAGGCTGGAGAGAGAAGAGCAGCACATACTCTATCCATAGCAACGAGGCTGGGGCTGGCGCCATCCAGAAGTTTATACATCTCTGAGCAAGAACGTTTGCTCCCATGAGCCCTTGCAACTAAGCAGCAAGGACACCACTCCATTTTGAAGAGCGAGAAAGATGACCTTGATGATGTGAAGGAAGGGGTAGTACTGGCAATAAGATATGCATTTATTTTTTGATGAGAAAAAGAATGAAGCACAGCTATTCTCTGGGCCTCTTGACAAAGACCAAGTCCCACTTTTCCACATTTCTGTACACGAATCCCAATAATATCTAATGCCCCTGGTGTCCCCCCAAAATCCATTGTTGTAATTTGACCAATCAGTGTCCTAGAATTCCTGGCATATCCTAAATAGAACCACATTTCTACTCATAGGAACTTGATGTCATGCAAATACATAACAGCCCTCTGGCTCAGCACCAGTGGCTTTGGAGACCAAAGATTGGAGATGTCCTTCCAATGGCATTTCCAGGCCAGATGGGAGTTTTCCATCCTCTGCAATACCTGGTCTGGGATGCCATAATCTCACAGCATTTCTGATTGAAGGTGGCTTTGTTGCTAGAGGCTGGTAATGCCAAATACCTTTTCTAGCTCAGCGCTCTTAGCTCAGAGCTCTGCTAATGGACACAGATGATCCTTTACAAAGAGAGCTGCCTCAACCTGTACTTTTTCAGGCAAGGGAGAGACATAGCGAGGTCACCACAGCTTTGTAAAACTTGCCACCACTTCCTCAGGCAGTTTAGTGACATATGTGAAGTCCTTTGGAACTTCGAGGACCTCCATGTGTGGGCCGTGAGATATTCAGATGCACCACAGTGTATGGTGTCCTTGCCAGAATTCCTTTGAGTAGATTACCAAACACCCCTAGGCACTCTAACCCATGGAGTTTTCATCGAAACTCAATTCTTGGTTACACAAACTTTCATGATCATCTAGTGTAACTCCTTAGGCCAGCAGTTCTTCCCCAAGAGATTCCTGTTTTGACAAAAGTATTACATTATCAATAAAGTATGAAATTGGTTAGACATTTCCTTTTTTTCTTTGTAAGTAAGAACTAATTCAAACTTATCCAACATTAACGTTTCCCTTGCTCTGCTCAGCTTTTGCAGGGTGGAGGAGGAAGGGGCTCTTGCCGTACAGTTGTTCTGGGAAAACAAAGCATGACTCAGCCCACTCTGTCTGTGTGGTCTCTGTAAGCAATGTGGGGGGCACTAAAACATCATTCATTTTGGGCTGCTTCAGAGTGTTTGAGAGACTGAGCTTCGAACCCACTTGAACATCTCAGGGTGCTCTTGGACGCCTCCTGCAGTGGGGAACTTACTACCGCACTGGATGCCTCGTTCTGTTATTAGGCATCTCTCAAAGTTCCAGTGTTTTCTGGCTCTCTCTCAGACCTGGTTCTGCCCATTCAGGCCATCAGAGTAATTCCAAGTCTACTCCTGGATGATTGTCTTCAGTATCTTAGGAGGTCAATTTCCTGTCTCATGTTGAGTATTTTCCCAGGTGTAACTTTGCCTATTTCTTTAGATGAGCTGCTTTCAAGTTCCCACCAATCCTGTTTGTTCCATCAGCATGCGGACTGGTTTGGCAAAATTTCTCTTAGAGGGTGGTGTCCAGAATTCAACACTCTCTCACAAACCCGTAATTTCTTATCTTACTTGCGTAAGAGAGGATAGCACTGCTTTCCCTAAGAAACAGCTTAAATCATGACTATAAAGATGTGTTAATTCTGTGGTTTCACGGTCTGAAGAAGAGGGGCGTTAATGGGAACCCAGGACCTCCCACTTTCCACCCTTCACACTCACCTTCCAGAACATTCCTGCCCATCTTTTCCCTTCCACCCTCACCTATATTTTCTTCTCCATGCCAGTGGGTTGGACTGGATGACCACTAAGATATGTCCAATCAAAAGTTCAGTCTGTCTTGAACGCCAAATCGCAGAGCTTACATTTAGGAACTGTGAGAAGAATGAAACTCCTTATGACAGGGTTTGTCTGAATAACATTCAGTTTTTCTTAAATGAAGTAGGTGCTGCCCTCCAAGAGGACCTTTGAAAATATGAGTGAGCATGTTGTCACCATGATGGGAGGCAGGTGCCACTGTGGATTTGCCATGTGCTTTAATGCTTGGAACAGTCTCAGATGAAGAATTGCCTCATTGCGGATTCCAGCACTGCCCCTGACAAACACAAAGGTGGGGGGAGCACAAGACTAAATCAGATGACCAAATTCTAGTCCTGTTCTTGCTTTCGTTAGCCTCATTTTTCTTATTTGTAAAATGGGTGAAAACACAAAGGTGTTATGAGACCTAAGCCTCAAGTACTTAATCAGATTGCTTTTTCTGGCACTTGACTACTCCAAATTCATTCTCCTTTCACCCAGGCACTTCGGGTGGGCCTGAGCCCACACCAGCTGGGGGCGAGGCATATGATCTAGGGTTACCCATCAGCTAATTCTGCTCCTGGGGCTCAGTGATTGGGTCATGGGTGGGCACATGATCATCACTCAGGCCAGGGATAGCCAGCCTCTGATTTTCACTAAAACCTGTGGGAGAAGAGAGCTCTGCTCTCAATTCAAACCAGGCGTTGGAAGAGATAAAGCTGACACTGTGTGGCTCCCGTGAAGGAACCTGAGAGTGATGCCAGTGGAACATAAGGCAAAGCCAAGAGAGTGAGAAAAGCGACCGGTGTGCATTGTTCAAGACCTCAGATAAAGCTAAACCTGGGCTTTAGCAACACCCCTGGGCATTTTAGGTATGTGAGAGATCCATTCCCTTTGTTAGTTAAGCCAGCTTGGGTCACTTACCACAGAAACAATCCTGATGCACCCGGCACTTATATCCATCTGCCTTTAATTATTGTTACAGGGTCTCCTCTGCTCAACTCCAAGCTCCTTGAAAGCATTCGTCTTCAAACCTTCCCACTGGCCTAATACCAGATGCTAGTGTCATAGAAAGAAGTACCCCCCAAATATCTGATGCACGAGTAAAATGAATAAAGTGGTGCATGTGAAAGAGAAAGAGTTTTGTTGACTCTTAATCATCTCACAAATAAACAACACATATCAAAGTTCTTGTGGATATTTCCTTTCAAACCGTTGTCTACTGAGAATTCTTGAGCAATAAGATTAGCAGAGAAACAGTGGAGTTGCTTGTTCACCCAGTTTGTTTGTCACATTTATCTCCAGTGCAGCTTTGTTCCGAAGCAATCTGTCCTTGCTCTTGCGTCCCTAATAGGCTCCCTCATTAGACAGAGATTCTCCAGTGCAAAGACCTTTTCTGCTTCATCCCTGTATCCCCAGTGCCTGTGGGAGATGCTCAGTTGTTTGGATGAGCTCCTCTTCCTTCTCAGCTCTCTCTCAAAAGCAGCCCTCTAACTTCTGCGGGCTTTGAGGGGGCCAAGCTGCTCCAAGAGTGCATCTCTGTGGCCCAGAGGACATCCCTGGGGACTTGAAGTGTGTCTTTAATTTTTTGTCATTCAGAAGACACTCACAGAGCACCAGCTATGTGCTGGGCATTGTCTCTGCGTATTTATGCTGTTGTGGCACTCACAGACAAGGACATAGGCCATCGTAATGCAGTCTCGTAAGTGCTAGGATGAGGTAAATGTGGGGTGTTATGGGGATAACAGGAAGTTGATAGGATGAATCAGGGAAATCTTGTGGGAAGAAGTGTCATCAAAGCTAAGGCGTAAAGGGTAAAATTAGCCTGGCAACAAGCGAGGAAGAGAGACTACTTGGCGAAGTGAATGGGAGTTGTAAACAGTGCCACGATGAAGAATTGACAGTCCTTCTGACAGGGAGGCTCTCTTTGAAGCAGCCCAAGTGCCCGTCAATAGGTAAGTGGACAAAAAAGCTGTGGTACATTTACACAATGGAATATTACTTGGCCATAAAAAAGAACGGAATCTTATCATTTGTGGCCACATGGATGGACCTAAAAGGTATTATGCTAAGTGAAATAAGTCAGTGAGAGAAAGACAAACGCCATATGATTTCACTTATATGTGGAATCTAAAGAAGAAAATAAATGAACAACAACAGAAACAGACTCACAGATGCAGAGAAGAGACGGATGGCTGCCAGGGGGGAGGGGCCTTGGTGGAGAGGGTGAAAAAGATGAAGAGATGAGAAGCACAGATTGGTAGTTACAGAACAGACATGGGGATGTAAAGTACAGCATAAGGAATATAGTCAATAATATTGTAAAAACCATGCATGATGCCAGTCGGGTGCTGGAAATATCAGGGAGAACACTTTGTAAAGTGTATGATTGTCTAACCACTATGCTGTACACCTGAAACTAATACAAAATAATATAAAATGTAAACTATAATTGAAAATATTTTTAAAATTGAGAAATAAATTTAGCTCTGGCTGGTGTGGCTCAATTGGTTGGGTGTTGTCCCACAAAGCAAAAAGTCACCAGTTTGATTCCCAGCGAGGGCACATGCCTAGGTTGAGGGTTTGATCCCCAGTCTGGGCACATTCAAGAGGCAACTGATGGATGTTTCTCTCCCCCTCTTTCTCCCTCCCTTCCCCTCTCTCTGAAAAATAAATCAAGTTTTATTTTGAAAATGTAAAAAGTTAAAGAAAAATGGGGAATGGCAGTGGGGCAGGGGGCGGGAGCGTTCGGGGCGGTGGGCGTGGCGGAGACTGGCTGCGGTGCACTTGTAGATGCGGTGCCGCTTCTGCTCCCTCTGGGTCGGGGGTCCTTTCCACAACCCCTCCGGGCCAAGCCCTTCTCTGCTGTGTGCAGTTTTCTTGGCTATAGCTATGAACTCCAAGTGATGTCAGGACACCGCCGACGTTGTGCCTGCCTCAGGCGGGCCAAGGGCCTGGTGGGAGTCTTTCCTTTCATCCCTTTCCAAACTCGTTGATTAATTTCCCTTGAGGAAGCGTCAGCAGAGTACAGGCTGGCTTATCTAGCTTGGAATCAGGTCCCTGATAATTGCAACCTCCTGAAAGATGATTCTGGGTGATTTTAAGAAAAAGATACCTAGACCTCAATGGAAATTAAGTCTTGGGAGTGGGAGGGGGAGAGACAAGAAGTGGGCGGTGTGTGTGTGCACAGGCGCTGGGGGGTTTGGGGGAGGATGGGATTGCCACCGGCTCATTCATTCAGCGATACATTCCTACCTCCACACCGGACAGCTCTCAGGAAACCTCCTGAGAGTATCAGTCGGGTGGGAAGGGTCTTGGCGACCCATGGGCTTACACAATGCATATTCCTCCAGAGACGGGTATACAAACGGAGCCTGGCAGCACAATGCAAGCTCTACTTTTTGCTCTTTGATGACAAACCATTCCCTCTCCCACTTGGGGGCGCCATTCCTGAGTTTTGTTGAATTTGTGGCCCTAATTTGTGGCTCAGGATGCCCAAGGCAGGGGGGCGTGTTAAGAGACCTAGAGGCCTGGGAGGCAAAGCCAGACGTAGCTTGCGACAAGTACGACTGTCTTAAATCCGGGTTTTATCTTTAAATTTTGTGCAAATTTGGATTCCCCCTCCACAATAAATGCAAGCTTGCTTTAATAAAGACAGTATTTTAGATGGTTTACCACCGAATAAAGTTGGCACTTGGAGGATGTGCTGTGTTTAACCATGTGGCTTCTTGTGACTTCGGGAACGCTGCCTTGTACGCGAGTCTCACTTTGCAAAGCCGAGGCTTTTACGTGACACAGATCTGGGTGACCAGATGTGTAAATGTGGGGAGATGACTCCACCTTCCCAAGCCTCTCTTTTTTTCATCTAGAATATGAGAACTGTGAAACCTACATGGCAGGGTTAGGGTGCAGATTAAACAAAGTAAGATACAGGAAGTGGTTGGCCCATAGTAGGCACTCAAGACACGTCAACATTTCTCCTGTTATTGGGAAGATCTCTGGCAGCTCACAGTTCCGGAGCTCTGTGATTCCGGCTCGGCTGGCCGAGAAGGTAACCTCGGGGGACATGTGCTACTAGAGGGGTTTTGAGGAGAAACAGTATCTGTCACTGCCGGTCTGCACAGCTGATGCCATTAGCAATGGAAAGAAACTGTATGAGGAGAAGAGGGACGTGATAGGGCCTCGGGGCTTATCATAATCTGTTTTCTCATTTCTCCGTCTTTCCGAAATGTGAAAATTGGCAGTTGGGTGACTTGGTGTCCCATCTACTGCCTGGGCCCTCCTGTCACACGGCAGCGGCAGGTGAGTCACTGGCACCAAGAGGAAGTCAGAGCCTGGCAGCTTCCCCTTCCCCGGGCTCACCTTGCAGTTCTGCTGCTGAAAAAGATTTAGGCCATGGTCACAGCCTAGGCTAATGAGTGTACCTCGGGGTATATGACAGCAGTCTTAAGAAATTTGCTTCTAAGTTCTAGGATGCTATATGGGATTCTGGATCCCAATTACAGTGGAAATTTCACATATGATTTCAATCATTAATGTAAAAACCAAACTATGAACTTGAATTTAGAAAATCCAATCACTTTCGGGGGGGGGAGGGGAGGGAAGCCTTCTAGCGGTAGGCTGGGTATTTCTCTGACTCACCAGGCTCAGAGTCCAGTGGCCAGGGGGGCAGCAGACATATAAGGAAGGAGTGGGTGGGCTAAAAACCCAGCATGGAAGTTTGTACAGGTACCCAGGTGAGGCAGTCAGGTTTTCTTGAGGCTTCAGGAAAGCTTGACATTAGAGGTGATATCTGAGCTTGAGATTCAGATTCAGAAGGCTGGGCGGGGCTCAGGCCATACTGATGTTTTACAGTGTCTACAGAGATTCTGATGCACAGCCAGGGCCATGCATCTCCCCTTCCGGGATGTGAACCCCTTAATGGTGGGGTCTTGCTCTCTCTCTCTCTGCTCAGCATCACTGCTGCAGCCAAGGGGAGCCTGACCCCAGGTCCAGGGCTGTGTCTCCTGTGCTGTGATGAGGGAAACCCAACCCTCCAGAATTCAGAACTCCATGTCACATGCTCTCAAAGTGACATGAAAACTCAAATATTTATCTGTAGTGTTTTCCTGCCTCAGTGCCATACCCACTCCCTTCTTCTGAAGGAAAGCTGTGATTCCTTTTCTTTCCAAATGTGCTTCTGAATCTCTTTTCATATGTACATTTTACCTTGTTTTCCTGTGATTTTCCTGGTTTTCAAAATGTAACCTCGAGTCACTTCTCAAATGCAACATGTAAGTGTGTTTACTTGTGAACACCAGGGTCTCTCTTCCCTGTGGATCTGCAAACCTTTTCTGGAAAGGAGAAGGGGGATAAGTTTGGGGTAAAGCTCCATATAAGAAGATGACCCAGAAAACTTGTGTGTGCAGAACTGAACCGAGGTGGACCAATCACCCAGCTTCAGGTCGATACATGCTCCTCTCATTTCTTCTAGCATGCAATTTAAGTGAAAAAGCCAAGTTTCACCAATTTCTTAATCTGTGGTCTTGTTTCTACCAAGACTGCTCTGCTTCTAAGTATAGGAGCCCCATGATATTTGATGGATGAATGCATGAATGAGTGAATGCAGGAACAAATGAAGTGTCACACAGCCCTGAGTGGCTACACTCAGACCTGTGTCTGTGCCAGGGAAAATACTAAGCCTTCCCCGATGGAAGAACCAGATGTGGGAAGCTAGTGTTGACAACAGACAAGAGCAGAGGCAGCTTTTGTCCTTGGCCCCAGAGGAAAGGCGCTGTGTGGGTGGCGAGGAGAGAAAGGCACAGGGCATTCCAGGGGGCACACTTAGCAGGTTTGCCTCCTACCAGACGGGAGGGTGAGCTCTACGCCAGCTGACCTCAGGGAAACACGTGGACAAAGCAACCTGGAGGAGGAGGTGATGAGCATTGCTCTTGAAAAAGGCCCACGCTAGAGCGGTTGGCAGCACCCCTGGCAGGCTGGAGAGCTGGGTGCCTGAGTCCCTACGAGGCTCTCCCTCCTTGGGGGCCACGAGTGTGGCTGAAACAGCCCAGCAGGACCTTGGTTTCTATATGCCATCTACAGCATATGCATGTCCACGTGTGCTGTGTAGTCTAAACCTCTTTCTGCAGTCGTTTTTAAGCCAATGCTGTAGTCTGGGGAATAGAGGAGAGCAGAGGGGCGGGGCCTCACTGCAGAAGGTTGGCTGGTGGCCCCACACATGCCCACAGAGAAGTATGAGGACCTGGGAGCACCCAGCCCAGTCTGGGGGCTGATCTTCAGCCGAGGATGGATGCCGCCTCAGGGAGAGACTCTTGCTCTCCAGCTCACAGAAGCTCTACAGGAGCCCTGAACACCCCCACTGCTTAATTCATAGTAAAAACTATAATAGAGAAAGATGCTTCCTGTAGAAATTAAAGCTGTGCTCTTACAGTAAGTCCCCCTACCCAGGGTTGTGAGATAGTCCATTAGGAATCCCAGCATCACTGGGACGATGTGTTAACTCCTGAGACTTATGAAGCATTGACTAGAACTCATGTGCAAGTTCGGCAGAGGTGGAGATGGCCTGGTGCCATTATGAGAGGAGGCTGCCAAGGCTGGGCCCTGTGGCGCTCCCTGGGGAATGAGGTGCACAGGAAGATGAGGGGCTGCCACACAGCTTCTCGATGCTGAGGATTGGGCTACCCCAGGCACCCTGTGGTTTCCATCAGAGGAAATGTGAGTAGCAACTGAATGAGTTTAGTCTATGGAGGTGAGTCCATGTTTCAATGGGGAGTACCGTGCCAGTCATGTGCTCCTCCCCACTATATTCTGGGAATAATTCCTTATTTCCTAAACGAACAGTGGTTTATTAGTGTCTTTATTTTGGCTTTCACTCCCAAGACTTCCCTAACAGCTATTGTCTGGGGTGAAGTTGTGACACGGAGTCCCCTGGGTGAGAGCAGGAGCCCCAGCTGGCGGCTAGGACCCACCAAAGAAGTCTTCTGACTCCTCAGGGGCATCTCTTCAAGCGCGGCAGATTAGGGGGCCAGGTGTTCCCAGCAGCGTACTGCCAAGTGTGCAGAAACGGACGCCCCGTTGAGTCTCTCCAGTTCTGGTGACTGGAGGGTCTCATTAGCCTGTGCACACTAGCAGCTTTCTTTAGGGACAATGAGGTCCTTGGGGACGTGGAAGCTGGAGAGACTCTGGAAAAGCTGATGGAGTTTTCCAGGTTTCATAGAGTGCAGCTTGCCTTTATGTATCCCTCCCTTCGGGTGCAAGTGCAGCTGCCTTTGCTTGCTTCTTTCTAGTCCATTGGTTGGTTTTGTTTTCCTTTTTGTTTTTCTGAAAGCCTTGACAACAGGACATTTTGACTTCACTATTAAGAATGCGGGCTCAGACATAAGTGTGTTAAGAGGGAAAACGTGAATACAGGCAGGGAGCTAGGAAAGAATAACTCAACGCCTACAACCAGGAAGCCAACGAAATGAGCCAACTTAAACAGAAGGGGTCTGGTCAGCAGTTTCAGGCGCTGAAATACATCCAGCTGTCAGGGAGGTACACAGACTTCCAGCTGGTAAAGCCCCTGTGGCCCCTCGTCATCTCTTTCCCCGTGCACCCCCTTTTTCCTTTTCACCAACCCCAGGAAGTTTGTAAAGAGTCACCCTTTTTAAAGTGTTCCTTTAAGTGCACCCTTTTAAAGATTCTGCTCCGTTTATTACAGAGGGTAGAGGTCATCTTCTCTGCTTCATCCACAAAGAGCCCCCTATAGCACTGTGCCTGACCGCCACTTAAATCGGACAGTGGGATATTGCTGCACAATTTCATTCTGGCTTAATTATAAAGCCAGACATGTGCGTTAATTTTAATGAGCTGTGTTTTAGACATCTCTAGGGTGAGACATCTGTAGCTGCTCGAACCACGTAGAAAAGGTTTTTGTCCCCCGTGTGCTAGTACCTGGCACAGGCTGGTAAGGGAGGGGTAGGTGTGTGGGGAGGTGTTGGTGGTGCTGGGGGTGGGGAGTTAGGGGTCAGGGCAGCCAGCCAGCAGGGCTGCCAGATCCAAAGGGCAAATAACACTTGAATTAAGAGTAGGGTGGGCCCTGGCTGGTGTGGTTCAATGGATTGAGCGCTGGCCTGCAACTGAAAGGTCATTGGTTCAATACCCAATCAGGGCACATGCCTGGGTTGCAGGCCAGGTCCCCATTTGGAGGCAAGTGTGCAAGAGGCAACCGATTGATGTATCTCTCGCACATTGATGTTTCTTTCCCTCTTTTTCTCATTCCCTTCCCCTCTTTCTAAAAATAAATAAATAAAATCTAAAAAAAAGAAAAAGAGTGGAGTGGCATCATGGTTCTGGGTCATCTGCCTGTTCAGGGCACGACCCCAGCCAGAGAAGGAAGTGTGTGTGGTAAGCAGGTGGTAACTTAGGGGAAGAAGCCTGTCCAGGTTCGGAAGTCATGGAGACAGAGGAAGGGCTTTTTCATCAGCAGGTGCTCACTGAGCATCTACTGCGGCTCTGGCCGGATGAAGTCTGCTCTCTCTAATCCGAATCTGGACAGGCCATTTTGGATGAGGCAGCTGAGATGCTGAGGGGCCAATTGCTTGCCCAAGTCTACACAGCTAAGTAGGGGTGGAGTTGGGATATGAAAGCTAGGACCTCAGACCCACATTCAGGGCTCTTTCTACCAGGCTGTCTGCCTTGTCCTACAGCTGCAGTGGGTTCCACGTTGTTCCCTCCTTAATTTCATTTAAATAGCGTACACTTACTTCCTTGGTTACTGTATCATGTCCTACTTTTTGTTATTCTTCTGCCATTTCTAGCAGGCTATCAACACAAGAACTTCTTCCTTCAGAAAGACAGTAGCAATACCTGGACTGCCTGAGCAGAATCCCCATGTCACCTAGGACAGCGGGCAGTGGTGTCTCAGTTCACAGGGCACCCTTGATCACGAGTCCTAGCCATTCCACTTTCTGGTAAGTTAGCAAGTGTGCACTTTTGGTCCCTCCGCTCTTTGTTTTCCTGTGACTCAAGTCATTCTCCATTTCAGATCCCATGTTGCTTCCTGGAAGAAAACGTAATTTCAGTTACTTTCCAGTAAAGGCATTCATTTCAGGCTTTATCTACTTGAGTTAATCCAGGAGGTCGCTCTCCCTGATCCCTGCTTTGATACCTACAAACCCGGAGCTGGCACCTAAGATTCAGGGGCCGTGCATAGCATCAGAGCGTCAAGGGCAAGGGGGTCAGGCCCCTGGTTGTCGGCACCCATCCATGCTGGTGTCCTCTGACACGCAGGGAACTCCTCCGTGTGCTCGGGCCCTGCTGCCCTGCCGCACTGACATCTAGTGAAACGCCAGGTTTCTAACTGGCCTCTAGCTGTGTAATCTTCTCCACTTCTACCGGGCGTCCCTGCACCAGTATGGACGCCACAGTGGGTTGACCTCTTTTCCCGTCAAATTTCCCCATACTCCTCTGGGGACAGGGAAGGTGTATTGCTCCCTCCTCTTTTGAGTCAGTGGCCAACTCAGTGGGGGATTTTAGGTCTTCTCTGCTTCAACACTGTCAGCAGTGGTCCGAGCCCAACTACTGCCCTGCCGTGCTGGGCAGGACGTTCTGTGAGGCTGACTCTATGCAAGTCCAGCCGGGACACAGGGCGGAGAACTCTTCTCTCAGGTCCCCTCTTTCGTTTGGAGGTCCTACTGGTTCTTCATATGTATGAGGTGGTAGGATCATGTCAGAGCCCAAGGATCCTCCTCAGATGCCAGCACCACCAGCGCCTTCTCTTTGCTTCCCTTCTAACTCTTCCCTCCAAGCTCAGGTCTGAGGAATTTTTTAATCTTTTCTCAGGCATCAGGGGGAAGAAAACTGGTTCTGCAAGTGTTTTTCCCAGAGGATCCTGCCCAGTGTAGCAATGGTTGCTCAGTGAGCGAAAGGGGAAGGGGTCACAGGTTAGAAGGAAGTGCAGTTGTAGGGTTGCTAAAACACTGCGGTTGTGATTTAAAAATTATCCTGTTCTACTAAAATAGTTTAAACACATGGAGCAATAATAGCGAGTACTTTTATAATGCATCCTATGTCTTAAGAACAAGCCATTGCTCATACAACAACTGATTTATTTCTTATGCACCCTATTTGTTCCTTGGATATTATCATTATTATTCATCTCCCCCTATCAATGAGGAAACTGAGGCAAAAAAGTGATTAAACAACTTAACCGGAGTCTGTGACATCAAACAGTAACCACTGGAGTAGGAGTAACATCCGGGCATTCTGTTCTCTTAACTGCTGTATGGCTTCACTGCTTAAACACACAAACAATGGTTTCGTCTTCCTGGGGGTTGGGGCTGCTTCCACTTTTGCAGCGCCCTGGGGACCGGGGCTGGAGGAGAATGCAGGTGTCCATTGAAAACTTATGCTTGCTAATCCCCCACCTTTCCTCCCTTCTTCACAAGCCGGTTGGCACCACATCCTCAGTCGTGGAGTCTCTCTCCACCCACATGGGGCTTACGACCACTTGTCCAATCTGCTAAAAATGAAGAACGCCCTGGGAAGAGCCAGTGAAGGCGTGTGTGTGTGTGTGTGTGTGTGTGTGTGTGTGTGCGTGTGTTGGGGGCGGGGCAGGGGAGAGGCAGGCACATAGGCCCTCCTCCTGAGACCCACAGGAGTGTCTGTTTCATTGTACATATTGTATTCTATGCCCCGAACACATTGTGGCAGCTCCGTGATGCAAACTAAAGCTGGCAGTTTTATTCTTTAAAAAAATAAACATTATGAACAAAAACACTGTCAAAATCTTTTCTCTGTACCTGTTAGAGTCTGTAGGAGGCAAATGCACACAACGACTATATGTGACACTTCTCTTGTTTAAATTCCTCTTCTGCTTTCTCTCCAGGCAGCCAACAAAATTCTCTTCTCTCATAATATATAAAATAGGGAAATTGCTGGTGACATTTTACAATATGGTATGACAACTGGTGAGTCTTAGAAATGATGGTAATAATGGAATTAGGTGAAATTGCTGAAATTCTTATTTTCCCCATGAAAATCTGCCAACACTTTGTTTTCTACAATTCTGCAGAAATAACATGAAACAAAATTGCATTTTCTCATCAGTTGGAGAAATTGCAACTTGTGTTTATCTAGTTGTTTTGACCTGCAAAATATTTCTCATGGTTTGGAATTATAAAGGAGTCAGAAGAAATTTTGAGTATTTGTTGGAAACGCACGTGGTAAATGATCGGCCATTCGAAAATCACGTAGAGGGGAGTTCCCAGGAAGTGCAGGAAGTGAGGGAACTGGAGTGGTTGTTAGCAACGGAGAGACTGGAGCCCGCGTGGCAATGGTGGTGATGAAGAGAGAGAATAATGCGTCCCCAAACACTCTCCCACAGTTTCAGAGGTATGGAGTGATCTGTGCACTGAGAACGTTGGAATGTGAGAAACAGGTAACACAGCGTTGACCTCCTCTTAATACGAGCTCTAGTTCTGCACGTCCCGCTCAGCCCAGCCACCAGCACCTCCAAAGCCCTTAAACACATCGCTGTCTTGGTGGCGCCAGTTCTCCTTTTCTCTGGCACCCATCCCTTACTCAAACCTCTGGCTAAGCCGGACCAATTTTTTCTTGTCTCTCTAGGAAGGGAGCAGCTTGAACCATCCTATCCACCTCTATCCCACCTCTGAACCAGCTTATAAATCTGGGGTCACTTTAAAATACTCTCGGGGTCCAACTGGAGAAGAACGCCCATAGGGAGAGCTGGAATCTGGTCTGGCCTTCCTGATTCAGCTAGTCCCACAGCCATGGGAATGGAGATGAGAGAAGGATCAAGTCCAAAGGCTTCTGTCCGAGACACATGGGCTTAGCCAAGGAACAGTGTTTGCTGCTGGGCTGAGAGCTGGGCACCCCACGGAAGTCCATGGCTAGAGTCCTCAGGAAATGGAAGAGGAACAGGTTTGAAAGGCTGGGTGATATTGGTGGGTGCTGGGTGGGACCCTTGTATTTCTCTGATTATAAAAACAAATTTTTTCAGTCATATTCAAACTCATGCTTAGTCACCGCCCAGACATCGACTGGAGGTCTTATGCTGGATGCATGACACCTCTGAAATGATCCATAAAGCTGTTAGTGTATATTTAAACATTTTCCTGAAAAGAGAATCTATCTTTTTCACTGGATCCTCAAAGAGTCTGCAACACCTCTCCCCACTCCCACTGCCACCAAAGTTAAAAAACAGTGACTTAAAGAAGTCATAGAATTTTGAGCTAAAAGGAATTTTAATTTTTCTGATATTAACTGTTGAGTCTGATTAACTGGGAATGTTTCATAAACAGTGAAGTCCTCTGGACCTTTCTCTTCCCAAATATCTTCCAGATGGCTCTGGCCAGTGCATCATGATGACCAGAGTAGGGCCGGAGTGGTGGGATGATCACCCTCCCATCTGTGTCAGAGGTGAGAGGGTGGCAGGCACCTTCTGTGCTCTGGGGTGCCTCCATTTCAGAGGGGAGGGGTGAGTTTCAACCTTGTTGGAAGAACCTGGCACAGTCTCGCTGAATGACTTCACTGTGATGATTTTCATGGTCCAGTCCTCCTCTGGGCATTTCTTTCTCTGCTTTTCTGTTTAAAGCAGTCCAAAGATACATAATTCAAGATGGTTATAGTTTTTTTTTTTTAATCTCATTTGTTCAACATAAATATTGGAAAAAAAAAGAAATCAGCTTGACATTTGGCACCTTTCACGGCAGCTGGGTTCACTCTTCCCAAGTCCACGGTTTTCGTTCAGTGAATGAAAATTATATGTGGGGAGCAGGGTGAGAAAAGACAGAACTCTAATTTCCACCTAAGATTTCTCGGAGTGAGGTAGAAAGCAGGAGAATAGTCCGCTGATTCTTTTCACAGGTAGATTAGAAATGAGGCTTTCTTTGTCAGTAGAGTAGAAAGAATTGGGCAACCATTAGCTGGAAGGGAGGGGCACAGGCGTGTAAGGATGACTTCCGGGCCTCTCACCTGGCGGCTGGAACACACAGAAAGAAGAACTTCGGGGAGAAATAAACGAGACCCATTTCAGACATGTCGCATTTGGACCCCAGTGGAGAATCCGGTGTGCCCTGTGATGCGAGGGTCCAAAGCTCCAAGCAGAGGGCAGGGCAAGAGATGCGTTGTGAGAGTCTCCAGACTCTCTACAGACGACTCACCTGCAGGAAGTTAGAGAAGAGGATTTCAAAGAGGAGAGCAGACAGCATCACAGAGAAGTTGAGTAAGAAACAACCCGCAGTCCTCTGGCTCTAGCACTGAGGAAGCCATTGATGACTTGAAGATAGGCAGTTTCTGTGGATTCCTAGGGCCATAAGCCAAGCCCTATTTGATGGAGGATTGAATGAACAGCAAAGAAGTGGCAAAGCTGAATGAGGATGGTTCCAGAAGCCTGGATGAAAAGGGAAAAGTATAGAGAAGGGTAGCTGGAGAGGCATGCAGTATGGTGGGAATGTTATTCATAATTTTTTTTTTTAGGTTTGAAGTGACTTGAACATGATTCAGTGATGATGAGAAGAAAACAGAAGGAGGGAGAAGTTGAAAAAAAACAGGAGGACAAATGAATCATTGATAGAGCAAATTTCTGGATGGAAATGAGGAAGAGTAAATTCAGGAGCACTATGGTGAGACTGGCCTTGAAGCCTGTTTCAAAACATGGAGGAAGGAAGGATATGGGTGCAGGTACATTTGTGAATGAGTGATGGGGAACAGAGGGAGTTCATACCTGGTCATCTGAATTTTATCAGTTAAAGAAAGCAGGGATACTTGCTGCGGGCTAGACAGCATGAGAAAAGTGGCAAGTTTGGACCCACCATGGAGAAGAGGACAAAAAAGAAAGAAAGAAAGAAACTGAGAGGAAATAGACAAGGTTGGCTAAGAAGCACTAAGGGCCCAGCCAGAGAAGACTGGAAATCTGAAATGTATAGTAGCACAAATACACCCAGCTGCGTGTATTTCTCTAACTCTTGGCTACCAGTGTGTAGAGCTGGAGAAGACAGATATGTTCAGGCTTATCTGGGGATGGAGATTTATAAGACAGGAGTAATAGCAGAACAAATGGATGAGGAAGCTGGGTTTTCTTTTCTTTTTCTTTTTTTAAAGATTTTATTTATTTATTTTAGAGGGGAAGGGAGAGAGAAAGAGGGAGAGAAACATCAATGTGTGGTTGCCTCTTGTGCACCCCCACAACCCAGGCATGTGTCCTGACTGGGAATCAAACCGGTAACCCTTTGTTTTGCAGGCCAGAGCTCAATGCGCTGAGCCAGACCAGCCAGGGCAGAAGCTAGGTAGAGTGGTAGACCTTATTGAGCATGGGATCTGGGCAGGAGAAGAAGAAAAAAAAGCAGGAAAAGACTGATGCAAAGTGAAAGACTGAGAGAAGATGGAGTACCGAAGTGGCTGAAGATTTTGTGAAGATCAAAGAGCAGAAAGATTCAGAGGAGGGCTGGAAAGGTTTGGAAAGACAGGATAGTGTGGCCAGAGCATGCGTGTACTAAAATGTGTTTTCCAATTCACTTTACCTCTATTTCCACCTTGTACTGTAGAATCTAAAAGTGCATTACAAATGGAAGTATAAATGGTAAATTATTTGTTATTTTGTATTATCTGTGCCTTTGCCTCTTTTCCATATGATAATCCCATTCTATTTTCATTGAAATAGGAAAATAGGTCTTAAAAGTATTATTTCTCTAAGGCTTTGACCATTTCATATGTACAATGATATTATTATTATATTTTTATTTTAAATATATATTCTTGGGAAAGAAGCCAGTGTTTTCTATTTTAACAGTTCCAGCAGCTTTATGAGCTTAAACCAGTCTTCAATACATCTGCTTTGTCTGGCCCTGTCCTTTTCCCTAAATTTAAGTTGATTATAGAAAAAATGTAACCTGTAAATCTCAAGAGGGCAGACCACATCAATAGAGCCCACATGACCAGTGACTAATGGGAACAAAGTGGACCCCTGGGACGATGGGGACTGCCAGGACGGCTGTGTGCACTGCTGTGACCTACATTGGGGGCCGGGCCTGAAACCCAGTTTGGTGAGGTGCGCGTTGCAAGTAAAGAAGGTGCTGGTCGCCCCACGTCCCTCTCAGGCTGCTTCAGCTGTGCTTTTGGAAGAGAAGTAAGAGTTAAATGTTGTGTATAGTTTGAAAATAGTTCTGTAGGAACACAGTGATTTCATTTTGGTATGCCTCATTTTGCTAAAATATGTGTTTAGCAAACATGCAGATTAAGTGAAAATGCAAACAGATTTATGGGTAATGGGTTGGAATCTCATTTACAGAGGAAAAAAACCTAAAAGATTTTATTAGTCAACAGGACTAGGGTGCTTTTCCATAATCGTATTCAATTGTCTTATAACTGGACAAAATAGAGATAGAGTTGACCGTGTGTAATGGCCACCAGAGTCCATGGAAAAAATAGTAAAAGAAAAAAAAGGGCGCCCTGGCTAGTGTAGCTCAGTGGATTGAGCGTGGGCTGTGAACCAAAGGGTCGCCAGTTCAGTTCCCAGTCAGGGCACGTGCCTGGGTTGCGGGCTGGGTTCCCAGTGGGGGCCACGTGGGAGGCAACCGTACTTTGCTGTTTCTCTCCCTCTCTTTCTCCCTCCCTTCCCCTCTCTCTAAAAATAAAATAAAATCTTTAAAAGAAAAAAAAGGGCGAAGATTTGGCACTGGGTCCCCACCCACAGGATGCTCAGACCAGCTAGCAAAAAGTTGCTTGTCCCTTGCTAAATATATTTCTACAGGATTAAAAATAGGGACTGTACCTGGTCCATAGTAGGTGCTTAGTTAAATGGCAGGTCTATTCTCCTCTCCTGCCCCTGGTGGAGACTGTGTCACTAGTTGTCACATCTTGTGACATTTACATCACCTATTTCCCACACTCTCAGTCCATGTTTGTCATCACCTGCTGAGGGCAATCTGCCGTCCCTGGCATGCTGACGTGGGCACCCCAGTCTGCTTAACATTGTTGTCTTTCCTTGTAATTAATAAAATAACATTCTCATTTAGTCACCAGTCTCTTATGAGATGGCTAATTAGGGTGAGTTGCTGCTCCTGGTGAATTTGGGAATAAAAATGTAAATGTTTCCACCTTTAAAGAAAATGAGCAGGCTGGATTCTATGAAGGCATGATCGATCACTCAGCGAGGCCCCCGGTGAGTAAACATCTCTCTGACATGTTTTCTGCTTCAGCGAGTGCTATGTGTGCCTTCTCAAGTCAAAGTTACCCCTGTTCCCACGTCACTGCCTAGAGTTCCACTAAATTACCTGTAACTCAAGTAACTTTGACCTTGACGAGGGGCCTCGTTGTGAGGCAGTGGGGCTCAAACGTCAGTCTCGTCTGGAGTGCTTGTGAAAACTCTCACTCCGGGCTTCCCCATAGAGATCCTGCTTCAGTAGATCCAGGCGGGACCCAGAACCTGCATTCTTGCCGTAACTGACTCCAATACGCGGAGTCAACAGACCGCACTTTGAAAAATGGCTGTGGGTTGGGGTGCGAGCTCCTGGGTGGCAATGGGCTCTAGCAAGGGACCTTTTCTGTTTTTGAGAGCCGTGGGTTCCTCCCTCCCCCAGAGTGAAGTCTGACGTGTCCAGAGGAAGGCAACTGGGGGCACTGAAGCCAGCTTGGAGTAACAAAGCACAGAAAGAACTGGTGGGCGGCCCTGGAATGGACCTGGAGACTTTCTGCAGGAACTCAAGTTGTCTGCCTAAGGCACCGGTTCTGCCTGTGGGCGAGGCAATGTGGGCTGCCTGACAGATGGGACCTGTTGCCTCGCTCCCTTGTGCAGAAGCAGATTTCAGGTTTGAAAGGATGTTGTTTACTTTGATTTGGCCAAAGGCAGAGACTCTCTCAAGCTACCTCAAATAATGGCGGCAGCATGATGTGATGTGTATGTGGTAACAGGGCTTCTTTCTCTTGTTCTAGAAGCCAACAATATTGGAATTTCTCATCCATATTTAGTGCTGGAAATCTTTGTTAACTGACACTTGGCAATCTTTTCCAGAGAGTCACAAGATGCTAGAGTTAGGGCTAATTTACAGATTATGATAGAGCCCCTCCTCATTTTAAAGATGCAGAAACTGAGGCAGGGGGAAGATGGGTGATTCACCAAAGTCCAGCAGCCTCTTGGAGGAAGAGCTGGGACTAGCAGTAAGTCTCCTGACATCAGTACAGGGCAACCTGCTGCCTGTTCCCAAATCACGACCACGAGACAAGTGCCTGCTGAATCAGCACTGATGAGCTAGATGTGTTGTTCGAGTGTGTTTTATCATACAGGTAGCAGACACTACTAGCTGTTTGCCTTTCAATTTTGTCATTTAACTCTACGAAATTCCTCACTGTCTTAAGCAACCCATTTTTTTTGGCCTTTTTAAAATTTTTTTTTATTTTACCAACAATCCTTCTAAGTCAGCATTCCTCCTAAACTAAGTACAATCACCATCTAGTGGCTGAAAGATAGCAATAAAATTTCCTGCAAGAGCTTCGTATGTAGGCCAAAGGAATCAGACTGTTCACAGCCTGGAAGAGAAACTCCTGGATCTTCATGTCGCACACTCTCAAGTTTCGAATGAGGCTCCAGACGGGGAAAGCGACCTGCTGAAAGCCTCGCAGTAGGTTGTGGAGGCAGCGGTGCTCGTCACCACACTGAGTACCCGGCGGGCATTGCCGGTCCCACCCTGTTGCAGAGGGACAAGGAGGTGTTAGGAGTACCCGGGACTCCAGTGTCTAGTGCAGAGCCTGGCTCACAGTAGTGCCTAGTGCACGTGAGAGAGCGCCAGGCCCTAACCCCTAGCTTACCAGGGAAATCTCAATGCACGTGTGAAGGGTGAGTGGGTCCTCCATGACCAGACTCATGTAGCCAGCCACCAGTGATTTTCTCCACGGTGCCATCAAGCCAAAGCGGTCCTCACAAAGGAAGTGCTGCCACTGTGGTTGGTGGCTGGATGGACTCCTGCTTTAGTCCGCTTAACTGAACAGTGTGCTGCGGCTTCCAGTTGGCGGGCCGCGATGGCTGCCAGTGGGCAGGGCATGCTTTCTGCCTCGCCTTCAGCCACACACTTCCGCACCCTTTCTGGCTGAGCATCCCTTGCCCAGCATACCTTTGAGCCCAGAGTGCACTTTCTGACACGTGGCAAACCGAAGTGTCTCCCAGCAGAAGTGCTGTGAGCACTCAGGGTCTCATCCCCTTCTATTTATAACATGCATCAATGACAGGCAGTCCCAAAGAGGGTGCTGGGAGCAGAGCTCAGAGCTCGCCAGACCTACAGGAAGAAGCCTGCGCAGATCATTGTGGGGGATGGGCCAGGTTTTGAAAGGCTGCAGATGGCAAGGGTGCCAGGGTGACAGACTGTGGTTTTCAGTTTAATTTGTATTCCAAATAGGCTGAGGATTTTCTTTTTTTCATTGAATCTCCTGGAAGAAAATGGGGACAGGAAGAGTGGCAGACAGAGACAATCGGTGTGGGGAAGCTTTTGTAACCTGGGATCCATGGGTGGGCTTCCAGAGGGGGGTGAATTCCGAAGCCCCTGGAATTATACATACAAGTTCTGTGTCTCTGTGTGTTTTTTGGAACAAAATGTCTCTGATTTTTTTTTTTATCAGCTCCTCAAAAAAGCCCATGACCCAAACATGTCAAGAAACCTTGGTATAATAATTATTCCATTTCCAAACTTCTGAATGAACCATTTTTTCCTCTCTGGAAAAGATTCTGCCACAATCATGGTTTTCCCTCCTCGCCCTTTTTATCCTTGCCTGATGTGGCTTTTAAAAGGGTGTGTGCACATAGAAAACAAGTACATAGTAAAATCCACTTTTATAATGGGTACATACCTAAGTCCCAAACTGAGGCCTGCAGAAAATATGCATTTCTTTTACTTTTCTAAAATTCAAGTTAACTTCTGTTTTGCACCCCCATTCATTCATGTGGCAGAGACTTAATCTCTCTATTCGGGATTTTCTATTTCTCTGTCTGCCCCAGGGGTTTGTATCTCAACTGCAGGGCACTCACCTAGGACTAGGGTACCTACCTGCTGAGGACCAGGGAGGTGGGTGTAGAGGAGGCATCTGTCCTCTAGGTGATTTGTCCACGAAGGCATCTGCTGAGATCCTCCTTCATCCCATGGAGTTTGGGCCACAGGACTACACGTGTTACCACTGTCTACCTTCTGGTCCTGGCCCTGGCAGACCTCCCCGCTATCTTCACAGTGAAGCCTTGGGCCGCGTGTGGCTCTGTCCACCTGAGCTAACGCTCTGTGGTCTTGCTTCCTTCCAGCAAAGAGGGTATTTTGGAGCTCTCTTTGAGGTCCAAATTTGCCAACTCTTCTCATTTGTTTTTCAAGAAGAAACTGGAAATTTTTACTTTATGCAAAACTTTGTGATTTTAAACTCTGGAAATTTATTCATTTGGGGGAAAAAGAATCACTGCAGTTAAAAAAAAAATTGTGGCCCAGCTTTGCCCCAGGGGCCGTTGTGTTGTAGCCTCTGTCCTAAAGGCTCAGGCTTCTGGAAACCAAAGCAGGGAACCACCTTTTCTTCTGCTTTTAGATATGCCACACCTCTCCCCAAGGCAATAGGCACATGACTGCCTACTAGCTGGAACAGGAGACGAAGGCCCCCATTTGCTAGCCACCTGAGTGAACTACTTCTGAAGCAAATTCTTTGCTCTCGTGCGGTTTAGTCTCGACTCCTTCAGATGACTTCTGCTCCAACTGACATCTTGACTGCTCATGAGAGACCCCAAGTCAGAATCTCCCAGCCAACTCACTTCCAAATTCTTGACCCACAGAAAAATGTGAAAACGAATAAATGCTTATTTTATTTAAAATGTTTTATTGAGATAAAATGTACAGTACATACAATTTAACAATTCAGGGGTTTTTTTTAGTATATTCGTGATGTTGCAGAATTACTATCACTATCCAATTCCAGAACACTTCCGTCACCCTGAAGTTAAGTCCTGTACCTCCTAATTCTACTCCCCTGACATCTGACAATTGCTAACCTACTTTTTGTCTTTATGAATTTTTCTAGTCTGGATGTTTCAGATAAATAGAATGATACAGTTTGTGGTATTTTGTGTCTGGTTTCTTTCATTTAACATAATATTTTCAAGCTCTATCGTGTTGTGGCATGAATCAGCACTTTATTCCCTGAATGGCTGAACAGCACTTCATTGTGTGGATATTCCACATTTTGTTTACCTATTTACCATCGGCTGATCAGTCAGTCATTTAGTTGTGCCCACCTTTCGGTGATGAAGAACTTGGCTGCTCTCAGCGCTCAGGTGCACGTTTTTGTGTGAACATGTGCTTTCAATTCTCTCGCGTACACACCTAGGAGTAGAATTACTAGGTCATATGGTAACTCTACCTTTAACTTTTTGATAATAAGTGTTCTTTTAGGTTTTAAATTACTCATGTCTTGGGGGAATATATTATGCAGGAATACATAGCAATTACCATTCTTTTAGAGCATAGAATAATTGGCATAGCACAGGTTCTTTTCAACTCAGTTTCATTGGCTTCGTGGTTAGACAGTGCCTTCCAGATTCTGAGGACAGATTGACTCCCAGTCTCACCGTAGTCAATTTTGCTATGATTTTTTTCTAGGTTTTTTTTTGTATGTGATTTCATAAGAATTTTCGTTGAAATTTGTGGAAGGCCATGATCAGAGCTGTACAGCAGTTATCTGTTGCTGCACATCAAATTACTACAAATGTGTTATCCCACAGCTTCTGAGGGCTGAGCTTGACAATTACCAGGGTCCTGGGCTCAGGGTCCCACCAGGCTGCAGTCAAGGTGTCTTCTAGGCTGCTTCCTCATCTGCATCCCCATTGGGGGAAGTAGCTCTGCTTCCAAGCATATGCAGCTATTTGGCAGAATTCATTTCCTTGTGGCTGTAGGACTGAGGGCTCCAGATTCTTGTTGGATTTTGCCTGGATGGTGTGTAAAGTTTCTAACTGCCACCCTCAATTTCTTTTCACTGCGGCCTCCACAACAAGGTCACTTATTTCACCAAGCCAGTAAGCAGAGTCTTTAGAACAAGTGTGCTAAGAACGAGTCTTACAAAAGGTAACATAGTCAGGAAAGTGACATCCCATTACATTTGCCACATTCTATTGGTTAGAAGCAGGCCAGAGGCCCCACCCACACTCAGTGGGAGAGGATTGTCCTACGGTGTGAACACTGAGGGAGAGGTCATGATGGGCCTCCAGAGTGTGTCTGCCGTAGGCCACAGATCCAAACTATTTTAAACAAGAGCGTGGGGAATACTGCAGATGATCAAACCAAAAGTTCCATTTTACTTTAATTAGTTTCTAAAAGAGTAGAATTTATTTGATGGTACTTTTATGGTACATTTTCACTCTTACCTCTTACCGTTTTCGATACAACATTGTTCAGTTTTCTTTCCATAAAAAAAATTTTAGTTTTCAAACAGTGCTCCAGCTAAAATGGAAAAACTAAATTGCAGTGTAGATCTACCTTTGATGACGCTGTTTTCTCCATAATCACTCTCTTGCAAACTTTATGAGGCGATGTAACATAAAGCTTACAAACACAGGTTCAAAACCTGCTCTGCCCTTCTCTAGCTGCGTCACCTTAAAAAGACAATGTACTCAGCAACTCCCCACACCTGTGCAGGAGATTCTGTCTTCCCTCTTTGGATTAATGCATTTCTAATCTTTTTTTATAAGAAGAAAATTTAAAAATCCATACTTCTATTTTTGGCTTCTCTATAGTTTGCTAAATTACAGCTTTAAATATTTAAATGTTTTCAGCATACCTAACAAGCTGATGCAATAAATGAAAAAAAAAAAAGAAGAAGAAGAAGAAGCTGATTTGTAAGAGGCAGGAGAGATTAATGAAGAGTTACAAATTCCCAGCTGGCTCGAGATGAATGGTGGAGCCTTGGAGTATTTGGGAGGTATCAAATGCAAGCCAAAGATGGTGGATTTAGGGGTTTTAATATTGCATACTGAATTGCAAACCTACTTGGCAAGTGACCAACCATCAATATGGGTAAAATGCAGGAGCTGGTGTTTGTATTTTTCCTAAGCTAGTTGGAGGATTTATCTATGTGGTAATAAGCTCTTCAGGCTGAAACAGTAGGGAAGATGCTTGACTATGTAATTTATTATTATGCCACTTAACATTGTATATCGTGCCAACAGTGACACTTTACCCAGGTCTTTTGAATAATTTTAGTTAATCAACCAGAAGGAAGAATAACTTCTCAAGGGTAAGGGTCATGCACCTAATGCTGTGCGTTCACTTTAAAATGGCTTTGGAAATATCACATGATGCAGTATCTGAATATTTATAGAACCAAGGAGATGCTTAGTTCTCTCCTGTGGGGGTATTTATGGAAGCTTTAATAAATTGTTGCCATGAGGAAATAGAAAGGGCTTGGACTGGAGTCACAAGTTCAATATCAATCCTAGCTCCGTTAGGAACCATGTGAGCTGTGTCACTTCATGCCCTCACTGAGCCCCGTTGCTGTGGCTGTGAAATGGGATGATTAGGGTACATCAATCGCATGGACTGCTGTGCAGGTGAGATGAGATGCTAGGGGTCTGGCATGTTGAAGGTCCAATAAATTCCTCCAGAATTTGGATTCCTAGAACATCTCTACTTTCTATTCAACATAGTTTGTATTCTTCCTGTGAATATAACCTGTGTAATAACGTATAAGTTCTATCTCCCAAATGGGAAGTAACGAGTTACCTGTTCACAGTTACTGCCATAGTCATATGGCAGAACAGAAACAGGGAAGTGTGGGGAAGTGACTTTGAAACCAGAGGGCAACCCAGCCTGCGGCTCATGCTGTCTGTCACCACTCAATCAGAAAGCAAGAGACAGGGATTGGATTATAATTGTGCTTTTACTATCATCAGAGGCCAGTGGTCTGAGAAGGTGGCAGGTAAATCTCTAACATCCACCTTACCCGGAACTTTCAGAAGCAAGTTTGTACTGGGGAAGCATGGGGATTTGGGAGAAGAAATTCCTAGGGGGAGCAAAGAACTGCTGTTTCTCTTGGGAAGGGGAGCCGAAAGGGGAGTCATGCAACTTCTTCCCTAGCTGGCTCCTTTGTCCTGTGTTATCTCTGTTATCTGCCCATTTGTGTGTTTGCATTAGCATTCCTCGCTTCCCCAGACACCTGTGGTTTATGGCCTGGGAGGTTATGTATTCTCTGGTTAGGAAGGACAGTTATAAACCATTTGCTCTCAAGTGTCCTTGGTTAGGGGAGATAAGGTCTTGTGATTCACCAGCTGGCTATAAGCTCTTAAAACTGTTTGGCCTCTGTTTAATTTTCTTGTCTCAGTTTCCCTGTTCTACTTGCCCAGGAATTTTCCTAACTTTTTACTATCTTGTCTCAACATGACTTCGTTGCTCTGGAAGTCAAGACCCCTGGCTGCACCTGTCACCCACTGAGTGACCTCGAAAATAATATTGGTTCTGTGAGCCTGCTCCTTGATTTGTAAATTATGGTCACAGTGTGGATGGCCGTATGAAGTAAATACATTCTAAGTTTTCTCTGTTTGAATATACTCGATCTAGGTCAGAAAATTCTTTCCCTACTGGGCTATTGAGTCATAGTTTTGCGCATAGTAATTCATTAAGAAGCATTATTAGCAGTCATTATTATTTTCAGTAACTCTAGATGATTTTCATGGAACAATTTAACAGCTAATAAATCACTCACAATAAATGAATTTGCTAACTAAAAGGTGGTGCAGTCCTAGTGTAACAGGGTGTAGGCTGGGGCCCCAGAGCCCCCCAAAGGGGGGATCTGTAACAGAGTTCAGAACTTGAGGTGTCCAGGAATATAAGATATCCCCCCATAAATCTGGCTGGGGCATGGGAGACATGGAGCAGGGCCATTGAGAGTTACGCATATTAATAACAGCAAGATAGCTTCATAGCGGATACACTAAAATGGATATTTTGCATATCAATAAGAGCAGACTAGTCTTCCAGCCTGACAAGCCAGAAGGTACGCATAACTTTGACCCATGATATAACTGGGAGGCAGCTCCCCCTGGATACAGCACCTGCATGAGAGCTTGGCAATGGTCCGGTTCACTCCATGCCACGGGGCCACGCCTGCCTGGACTAACTATGGCAGCCAAGAAAGGCTGAAAAATACAGGAGTGCTAGCAGGTGTAGCTGATTGTGGGAGGAGCCGGAAATGGGGCTATGGAGGAGGTTCCAGGCCGGGACTTAAGCTAAAGGCGGCCGCCTTGTGGGATGGAGCCTATATGGCAGACAATGTGAGAGTGTGCAGGAAGAAGACGGGTGAAAAGCCCCTCGCTGGTGGGCCATGAGGAGGTGCCACATGGTTTTGGATTAAGAACTGGAGATCAAGGTAGCGACACAGCTGATGGCACTGAGGACTGCCGGAGACCTGCCCAGCTGAGCACAAATTACTGGAAGGAACCCGGAGTCTAGCTGAGCGATGGACTTCTACTTCTTTTCCTGAGATACGGTACCCCTGACTGGCCTGGTTTAGTGAGGCGGGGCAGGACTCTGTGTGTTTGTGGGTGCTTTAAAGGGACTTTTGGATTTAATGGCGACATTCCACCATTATTCTAAACCTGTATAACTTTTGAATAAATAGTTCCTTTCCTTTTTACCAAACTCTGGCATTGAGAGCCACACTTCCTACCTCGCGGCAGGCAAGACGAATCTAGTACAGAAAGACCCCAGGGGAGGGGGATTGTTTCGGTAATAGCATCTGGGCCCCTCCACAGGTAGATTCTGCAACACCGGGAAGAAGAGAATTTGTTTTATTGTAACTAATATTTATTTTAGAAGTAATTATTAATCGGTTCCTGAATTGTACGTGCATGAACATTTGTTGATTTAACCAATGCATAGTTTCTGGCATCCATACAGGCAATCTATGCGATAGGGTCAAATATGAGTAGGGGCGGTTAGGACACGAGAAGAGACCTGGAAGGGGCTGCGTTCTGATCAGTTCTGCTCTATGATGTTGATCGGTCCTGCTGTCCTAAAATATACCTTTGCCTACAAGGATCCTGTAGGCTAATTTCACCAGTCGGGAACCTGCCCGGGCTGTCACTGGCTTTAAGGTACGCTGCCTCAGGCAGTCACCAGCAGGCATCCGTCCCCAGATCTAGGGGGAGCTTGCAGTGACATGACTCCCAGCCCCAATGGGCCTAATGGAAAGTGATAAGTCATAGTTACAGATCCAATGTTTTTGTCAGAATAAATGCAGGACTTTTTTAAAAGTTGTATGCGTGCATTGAGAGGAGTTACCTGGACTACACAGAGATCAGTGCAAATATTCAGAACCAACTATTAATACAGACTAGCAGGTAAGGTATACATCAGGCGTCCCCACGCTTCCAGGTGCTCAGCACATCTGCCCCGTTGTGGGGTCCTCCTGTATAGCCATCAAGCTCTGTGGGCTTTGCAATCAGCCAGACCTGGATTCAGTTCCTCCTGCTGCTGCTTATAAGCTGTGTGGCTTTGGGCAGTTTTTCTCTTCTGTAAAATGAAGATAAAAAGAGCACCTACCTCATATACGATGATTGTGAGCATTAAATGATGAGATAATTCACGTTCCATCCTTTGTAAATTGCTTTTCACTTAGTAAGCCCTGAAGTAGTATACTTGTTTATTATGATTTTTGTTATCATTAATTAATAATAATAATTGGGGCTCAGAGGAATTTTTTCAAGTTCAGGCAACTAACAGCTGGCAGGGCCAAGGTGAACGAAGGCCCAGGCTACCCGCCTGTGCTTATACAATGCCATGCTGCCACAAAAGAGAGATGAATGTTTACTCCGGGAGCACCAATAGCAAAGGCAGAACTTGCCAACTAGTGCTGCTGCAGAACAGTTGATTTTGAGAAAGATATTTTAAATTTTTTAAAATTTTATTTTAGACTTCCAGTCAAGATGGAGACATAGGTAGACACACTATGCCTCCTTGCACAACCAAGAAAAAAATCATCAATTTAAAAACAAAAAACAACACATATCTGACAGAAAATCCAACTGGTTTGGAAGCTCCACAACCAGTAAGTTAAAGAAGACATGTTAATCCAGACCAGTAAGCAAAGTGGAGCTGGGTGGAGAACGTGCTGTGAGCTGGTGGTTTGTGGAGTGGTGTGGGCAATGCTGCTGCAGCTGCCTGGAGAGGGTTGGCTGACTGGGACCCACTGGAGCCAGGACTGGTGGACCGGGCAGTCCCTCATATGCACGCAGATAGACCGGGAGGAAAAGCTGGGGAGTGGAGCAGACTATGCAGCCCACCAATGCAGGGAAATAAAGCCTCAAACCACTGATTGAAAACACCTGTGGGGGTTGAGGTGGAGGCAGGAGGAACTCCCAGCATTGAGGCAGAGTTCATTGGAGAGAACCACAGGGACTTAGATCTGCTCAGACCCACCCACCTGGGAGCCAGTGCAGAGGGGCCCAATTTGCTTGTGAGTGTCTCAGGAGGTGACAGGGAGCCAGGGGAGAGTGGAGTAAGCGCCATTGTTCTGTCTCAGGCCCTTCCCCCACAGGCAGTCACAACACAACAACATGGGTTACCCGGCCCTGGTGAATACCTAAGGCTCCACCCTTAAAGTAACAGGTGCACAGAGAAAGGGAAGGATGGCCCAAATGAAGGAGTAGATCAAGGCTCCAGAAAAAATACAACTAAGCCACGAAGAGATAGCCAATCTATCAGATGCACAGTTCAAAACACTGGTAATCAGGATGCTCACAGGATTGATTAAATTTGGTCACAAATTAGATGAAAATATGCAGAATACATTAAGAGAAATGAGGGGAAATGTACAGGGAACCAATAGTGATGGGAAGGAAACTGGGACTCAAATCAATGGTGTGGACCAGAAGGAAGAGAAAAACACTCAACCAGAAAGGAATGAAGAAACAAGAATTCAAAAAAATGAGGAGAGGCTTAGGAACCTCCAGGACATCTGTAAATGTCCCAACATCTGGGTCATAGGGGTGCCAGGAGAAGAGGAAAACCGAGGGATTGAATGCTTATTTGAACAAATAATGAAAGAGAACTTCCCCAGTCTGGCAAAGGAAATAGATTTCCAGGAAGTCCAGGAAGCTCAGAGATTCCTAAAGAAGTGGGACCCAAAGAGGAACACACCAAGACACATCATAATGACATTACCCAAGATTAAAAATAAGGAGAGAATCCTAGAAGCAGCAAGAGAAAAGGAGATAATCGCCTACAAAGGAGTTCCCATAAGGCTGTCAGCTGATTCTCGAAAGAGACCTTTCAGGCAAGAAGGGGCAGGAAAGAAGTATTCCAAGTTATGAAAGGCAAGGACCTACATCCAAGAATACTCTATCCAGAAAAACTTTCATTTTGAATGGAAGGGCAGATAACGTGCTTCCCAGATAAGGTCAAGTTTGAGGAGTTCATCATCACCCAGCCTTTATTATATGAAAAGTTAAAGGGATTTATATCAGGCATGGAGGGATATCAACAGGGGAGTGGGAGGGGGAGAGAGGAGGAGAAAGTACAGAGAATAGGTAGCGTAAATGGTAGGTAGAAAATGGACAGGGGGAAATTAAGAATAGTATGGGAAATGTGGAAGCCAGGGAACTTATGTGCATGACCCATGGACAAAAACTAAAGGGGGGGGTGCTGCAGGGCGGGGGGGAATACAGTGGGGAAAATGGGGCAACTGTAATAGCATAATCAATAAAATAAATTTAAAAAATAAAAGGAAAAAATTTTATTTTACTTTAATTAATTTTATTATTATTATTTTTATGTTGTCATTCAGAGACAGAAGAAAGTGGGAGCCAGTCACACCTACAACAGTCCTTCCTGTCTTTCTTGGGTGGAGTCTTTAGTGAGACTTAACTGGAGCCTCTGGGACACTCCCAAAGCCAGTGAAACCTGAGCGAGCCTGCTTGTGAACTGGGGTAAATTGAACAAAATAAATACTGAGTAGTGCAACTAGTACAGCTTCTGTATTTTATATAACTTCTCTTTTGTCTTCCTAATACTGCTGTCGTATCCCATGTGCTCTGTGAAGCAATGTCCTTCCAAATCCCAAATTGGGCCTGGGATATAAATGCCCTAGTGTTCCTTTCCTCAGATTTGCCAGAGTTTTCTTTTGCACAACCTCCCAGAAGCAAAGGTAGAAAGCATAAGCAGGATGGCCACATCTGACTACTCTTCTTTTGGAGAAAGACTTTTTATTCCTATTCCTGTCTTAACAGGAATGTTATTGGGGTCACCTCTGAGTCCACTCTACCCATGGCTTAGAGGAAAACTATATATTTTATTAGAGGAAAGCTATAAGCATTGTTTCTTATGAGTAAAAAAAGGGGTTTTAGAATTTATAATTTTTTCTCTCTCTCTGCAATGTCTGGCTTTCAAATATGTCTTGCTATGGAATTAAGACAAAAAAGACATTTGTTTGAGGGGGTACCAACACCCTCCTCCCCCAGGGCAATACTACCCTTGGCTTATCTGTAAGGCAGATGGAATGTGTGGGAAAGAAAAGAAACACCTAGGGTACTTAGAAATGACTGAGGAAATAATGAAAGCTACTAAAAAAAATATTATCCCCGTGACACTAGCGAAGATCCGCAGTTATGCCTTTAGGATGAGTCATTCATTCATTTATTCATGAATATTTATAGAGAGCCAACATGGGCCAGGCACTGAGAGCAATAAACTGAACTTTCCCACTTTTCATAGCCCAGATAATAGCTCTGAGATCATCCATAAGCGATAATTGTCTGATTTTCACAGAGCCTTGAGGAAGCCTCATAGAAAACGAGTAGGTGGTTTTCTGACTGACTGGGATTAAAATAAAGAAACTTGCTTTCTGAGGGACCACTGCCTCGAGTCCTCTGTTCAGGGGCGCTATAGCCCAACCCTGTCTTGTTACTGGGTTGTACTTGTTATTTAGTGTTGTGTACCAAATTACTCCAAAATTTAGCAGATTGAAACAGTAAAATTGTATTACTTTGCAATTTCTTTGGGTCTGGAATTTAAGAGCAGCTTAGCTGGGTGCCTTTGGCCCAAGGTGTCTTATGAGGTTGCAGTCAAGCTGTCCACCAGGGCTGCGGTCATCTCAAGACCTGACTGAGGCTGAAGAACCTACTTCCAAACTCATGTGCATGGTTATTGGCAGGCCTTAGGTGATGTGCTTCCAAGCTTGCTTGTGTGGCCCTCTTCATGAGGCTGCCTTACAACATGGCAGTCGGCTCCCTCCAGGATGAACAATTCAAGGAAAAGCAAAAGAGAGCACCCGAGATGGAAGCCACAGCCTTTTTATAACCTAATATTAGAATTGCCATCCTACCACTTCTGCCATATTCTGTAAGTTAGGAGCAAGTCAATAAATCCAGTCCACACTGATTACCCAGGGTGTGAATTCCAGGTAGTGGGGATTGTTGGGTACCACCTTGGAGAGGCTGTCTAGCACAGCCTTCTGCACCTCCATAAATGCCTCTTGGGTTTAGGTCACAGTATAGATTTCTATGATTTCCTCCGACTGTTTGGCGTAAATAGTCACAGGCATTTGGTGAAGTATTTCCTGCATTGTGCCTTATTCTCAAATAACTTTAGGCAAAACTGCCATGATGGTGATGGCTGGCAGGGCCCATAACATAGACACTTCCTTCTGAGGTTCATCTTGTAATCAGTCACTCTCTGTTTGCTATTGAGAGAGTGTATTGTGATGCAATGATGGAATCTCAAATGAGTGGTTAGTGGGATAAACTAGAAATACAGGAGATTTTTCCCTGATGGTTCCCATTTTGTCATGTCAGGAATTGTTTTACCACAAAATCAGATCACAGAGTTAAGAGTCAAGAAATGTGGATTTGAAGCCCAGCCCTGCCTCTAACTAGATCTTGACACGAGATAAGTTACTTTACTTCTCAGAGCTTCATTTCTTTATTTGGAGAATGGCAGTCTGGACTAAAGGTGTCCCAGGGCGCTCCCCGCTCTGACAGGCAGGCTTCCTTAGCTGCAGATGTTTTCCTTCCCGGGGACTTGGGTGGAGGCAGGGAAGTGGTCCTGCTGCAGTCTTGCTCCAGGTGCATAAACTGTCGGCATTAGGTAGATCACTATTATTTGGCAATTTTCCAGAAGGACAGAGTCTCAGGGAACTGCTTAGACACATTTTCACCAGTCTCGTATGGGAAAAAAAAATGCTGCCATGCTTGCCATGTGCTAGGCACTATGCTGATCGTTTTACAGGTATTCCTATTTGCTCCTAATAGCAATCCTCTGAAGTAGGTATCTTTTTATCCATAGTTATAAAAGAATAAACTGAGGCCTAGAGGGTGAAGTGATTTGTCAAAGTCATAAGCTAATCATGAGCAGGGCCAAAATTCTAATGGTCAGTCTGGTTGGCTCAAAGCCAGGCTCTTGACCTCTAAATTATCTATTTTGTGTACCAGTCCCTTTGGGTGGGGCCTGATCAGTCAAGGATCCAGACCCTGAGCAATGGAGTTCATCCAAGTACTCTGGTCAATGTGATATCTTAGAAGTATTATTTCCAGAATAAGCTGATGATGTAAAGATACCACTTAAAAGCAGATGGGTCCTATGATCACGTACCATCTAACAAGACTCCTAAATGTGTGTTGCTGATTAGAGATGGCCAACCTTGTACTTCTCTTTTGTTTTCTTTATTCCTCATGAATGTACATTTATTTGAAAACCTCTCCTATGTTTTTGGTTAGCAAGAGAGCTATGAAATGGAAATGCCTCTCTTGGCCCCTTCGGCCCTCCTGGAGGTATGGCTCCTTAAGTTTCTTGTTGCTAGAGGTTTTCTAAATCAGGCAGGACTTCGAGGCTGTGTTTTTGCTCCTTTGGGCTTTTAGTCACACAACTAGTGCTTAGAATTGATTTCGAGCCACAGCATGCTATAGAATGATCCGCAAGAGCTCCACTGGGAGCGCCCTGGCAAAGGACACGTCTAGTCCCTGGTTCTCAGTAGACACCGAGGCTGCTGCACAAGCCAATTCCTGCTATGGGTGGAGAAGGGAGGACATTAATCACTTTCCAGTGGCTCTTGTTCTAAGTGACTGTTTTGGGAGGCAGCCCTTGGAGTTGGATGAAATAATAGTTTACATAGCCATTTATTGGGCCGTCACTATAAGGCAAATTTCCACTGACATGAAGAAGCCATTCTAAAGAGTCTACTAGATGGGAACGTCTGCACTAGAATGACTGAACCTATACAGGGGCGTCAAACTCATTTTCACCAGGGGCCACATCAGCCTCGTGGTTGCCTTCAAAGGGCTGAAATAATTTAATAACTTTATAAATGTAACTACTCCTTAACTGTTAAGGAGTTGAAATTACATTTGGCCCTTTGAAGGCAACTGTGAGGCTGATGTGGCCCCCAGTGAAAATGAGTTTGATACCCCTGCTATAAAGTAATAAGGCACAATCACTAATAATTATGGAGAAATCCGTAGGAGCGTTACACATCATCTAAGTAAACTCTTTCACCAAGCTTGGTTGAGATGCTATTATCACCAACATGTAGGTGATGTGTAGAGAGTTTAAGAGACTCATTCATCCCCCTCCGCCCTCCACCCCGCTTTCTCTCTGGCTAAGGGGGGAAATACGGATGGAAAAAGGCTTTCTCGAGGCGATGGGAACACAATGCAGTGTGCAGATGATGTTCTATTGAGTTGTACTCTTAAAACCTGTATGATTTTGTGAACCAATGTGACTATTGGTTCTCAGCTATTGGTGCAAAGTTTAGGCAATGGCAAGAATGCCTTCAACCTCTCTATGTTTACTTTCCTCTGAGAACTTGCATTACTTTCTTATTTACTTATTCTTCCAGCTTCTTTGACTAGAGCTGTTCTGACCAACAAGGTCACCATTGGCTACATCACGCTGCTGAGCACTTGAACGTGGCTAGTTCAAACGGAGAGTGCTATACCTGTGAAATACACACTAGAGTCAGAAGCCTGGGTACCAAAGAGAAAAAAAGTAACAAATATCATTAATTCTTTTTTATAATGATTACATGTTGAAATAATATTTCATACACATTAGGTTAAACTATATTATTAAAATTAATTTCATCTGTTTTAATTTTTTAAGGGCTCCTAGAAACTTTAAAATGACATAAGTCTACTCACATTGCATTTCTACTGGTCAGTGCTAGATAAAAGCATAGATGGATTAAATTATAAAAGAGATGAAACTAGAAAAGTTGATTGGGTCTCAAATTTGGAAGGCCTTGGAGAACACCGTGAATCACTCTGAGTTGCCAAATATCGCCACAACTTATAGAAATGCATGATGTCTTCACTCAAGATTCATGGCTTTAATATTGCATGGCATGAATAGCTGTAATATGTCCATATTCACAATCGTCTGAGCCAGCCACCTTTTCCAGTTCTTTCTTTGTTGTGTTTTATGGAATGGTTAAGTAGTTAGAAAAAGCTACCGAGAATGGAGGTGAGGAAAGAAGAGGGCACAGTTCTGAAAGGGAATGAAGAGACAATTGTGTAATTTCCATCTAAAAGTGGTGAAACTAAAGGCACCAAGTCATTAACCCAGGATGCACTCTATGGCAGGCCTTTGGCAAGAGGCGTAACACCTACTTAAGTGGGTCACAGCCTGATTGTTCACTTCCATTCATGGGGTTTGTTTCATCTTCTGGCGTCTCAGTTAGCTCCAAGGGGATGCTTTAAATAGTTGCGAAGATATTCTTGGAGGTAAAGTTTCTGGAGTGGTCATCATTAACTCCCTTTGTCAGTATTTCTCCACTTTCCCATGAGTCTTCAGCAGAATCTGAGCTATTCCTCTGGAATCCAACCAGCAAGCTGTTATCAGAATTCTCCAGCCACTCCTGGATACCATTGCCAATGAGCTGGAAAGAACTGTGTGGGAGGAAATGCCAGTCTTGCTGAGTCAGGCAACTTCTTCATCCCAAACTTGACTGGTAATTATCGTGACTGTGTTCATGGGACCACAGGCGGTACAATCAGCCCAGATCTGGCTCCGTCGGATTCGCTCAGTCAGGACACTTGCCCGGGGACTGAAGTGGTCCAGCTCCACGCAGGGAGGAGCTGGCAGCCAGGCTGTACGAGGGGGGACCCAAAAAACCCTGAAATTTATTAATTAAAAATTGTGTATTTATTCTTACATGATTAAATTTTAGTCACCTTCAAAGCACTCTCCATTCAATGCAATACTTCTGTTTTTTTCTTTTTTTTTACAATCCTTTATTTTTTCCTTTAAAAAAATTTCCATTGTACTTTTTTTTACTTTTAATTATTTCATTGTTGTACAGTTACAGTTGTCTGCATTTTCCCCCTACCACTCCCCCTCATCACCCCAGCCAAATCGACCTCCCTCCCTTACTTCCACCCTCCTCTTTGGTTTTGTCCATGTGTCCTTTATAGTAGTTCCTGAAAACCTTTCCCCCCATCATCTCCTCCCTCTTCCCCTCTGGTTAGTGTCAGATTGTTCTTAATTTCAACATCTCTGGTTATATTTTATTTGCTTTTTTCTTTTGTTGATTATGTTCCAGTTAAAGGTGAGATCATATGGTACAATACACCTATTGAGACATTTTTTTCCACTGCTTAAAACAATTTTTTAACTCATCAATTTTGATGCCTCTTAGTGCTTCTGCTATTTTTTGTTTCATTTCTTCCACATTGCAAAATGTTTCCCTTTGAGGACTTTTTTCATCTGGGCAAACAAACAAAAAAGTAGCTCAGGATGAGATCTGCTGAATAGGGAGGGTGGGACACTGAGGTCATGCCATTTTGGTTAAAAACTGCTAAACGCTCAGTGTGGTGTGCAAAGGTGCACTCGTAAAACCACCCATCATGAAATGGGCAAATGCCTTGAGAGTCTTCAAAAAAAATTCATGGAAGCTGAATGCAGCCTCTTACAATAATGCCAGCTGGCACACTGATACAAATGGTTCCCAGAACACTCACCCAGCAGGGGAAGACTATACTACAAGAGGCCCACCCTCCAGAAGTTAATTCCATTTTGGAGGGGTCCACTCTCATATGCAGGCAGCAGGCATGGTTACCAGCCCTCCGAATACTAGGGTTCTTTTGGTATGATTAGATTGTGCATGAAAGAGAGAATAAAATCTGAGGGCTGATGAAGTCTGTGTTACCCAAAAGCTCATGCTTTCAATTCAGATCTAGCTCTGGATGAGGGTGAGTGGTCCAGTTTGAATAGTCCACAAGGGACTCTAATTTGGAAGTTTAGTTAAAACAGGACTTTGAAGTCAAATGAATTGAAGTTGACTAGTGATTCTGCAAGTTACCAGCTGTATGGTTTTGGGCAAATCACTTCACTCCTCTAAGCTTCAATGACCTCATCTGTAAAATGGTTATCTATCTCCCTTCTGGGGTTGTTAACAGGCTTGAGATGTGTATGTATAAACACTTGTATGTAAAAACTCCTGCTATCCATCAAAAGGAACACAATGAATCATCCTGACTGACCCCCTTTAGTGTATTTTATTGTTACAGCCATAGTATAGATATCTCCCATGTGAAACCAAGTTCCAACGGTTAGTAATGATTGTGCTTACTCTAATTTCTTTTTAAAAAACTACTTGACTTTGGAAACTGTTCAATTCCGATGATGATCGTGATGATGATGGTGATAATGATGAAGCTGAAGAATACTTATATTTTAATCAACACCTACCCAAGGCTTGACCCTGTGTTAAGTGCTTTTCATGTATTATCTCATAAAATCATCATAATAACTTGTGATGCAAGTGCTGTTTTTGTCACTTATAGATGAGGAATGACATTAAGAAAGATTAGTGGTTTGCTCAAGGTTGTGAAACGAGGAGGAAGAAGACCTGGGATTTAAACCCAGGTGTGACTGACCCAGCACTGTCATTCTTAACCATTACGTTATATGGAATCTATGCTATTTGCTCACCTTATTTTTCCTCAAACCAAAACATTTTCTGTGTCTAGAAGAGCTGTCAAAATGTGCTTTAAAAAGGAACTATTCCCAATTTTAAATATTTTAAGTAGTTTAAAGGTATTTAATGTCTTATTGAAACAAAAATTTTAGTTGAAAGACAATCAGGAAATCATTGGACAAAAAAGTATTGAGTTTTTTATTCTGTATGGAAATTTAAAGAATAAATGTATTCCATGGAGAAAGAAAATAAATTATGTTTAAACTAATGTTTGAAAGAACTAATTATAGAGATATACACAATTTAGAAATAATTGTAGTATTTGAGGCTTTATTATTAATGTTTTGTTATTCACAAAAACGTTTGAGAATTTGTAGACATGAAAGCTTGTTTGTATTCTCGTAAGATTCCAAATGTTACTTTTGTTTTCTATAAGAGCTCAAAAATTATGTAATACCCACCTGCTCCGATATCACAAAATATGATAATCTTGTATGAACATGAGATATTTGAGAATATGAAAAATAAGAAACAATCCAGAAGTTAAAATAGACCAAGCTGTTTCTGAGGCCAAAGAAATAACTAATTAAAGGGGCAAACCAATTCATGGTGGAGGTGGGGAGGCACTCTTATTGGTCAAGTTGACTCCATACAAGACTATTATTTGCTGCAACCCAGCAGGCCCTATAAAAATTCTTTTTCTTGAGTTTTGCTCAAAAGAACAAATATCATTCTAATGCCAATATTATCAAGTGCCATTAATTGCTTAGATTTACTTTGCTAAAATTTGCCCTCTCCTTAAGTAAAAGTGTGTCTTTCTAGAATATTAAAAGCCCTAATTTAGCTAATGATGCGACTATACAGAATAAGTAAAGTGTCTTTGAGCAGTTGGCTCATTGATGTAATTCACATTAACTGTCTCAGAGGAAAATTAGTAAATCTC